>JAVHLU010000540.1:0-54926 GCA_036785755.1 Colletotrichum ledebouriae | reverse complement strand
TTATTAAACTATATAGTTATAAATTTATTTTATCTATTTTATCTTTATATTTAATATATATATATTTTCAAAAAAGTAGTGTCTTTTGACTAATTGACTAAAATCGTGACTAATTCCCAACCCTGCTTGCATTGCACATAAAGATGACGTATCCCGATAGCAGATAAGGCATCTGTTTGCTTGCGGACCTCCCAACACCCCGGGCCCGTGCACATGTGACCTTGTTCCTCGCAGTTTCGCCCTACCCAAACACTCCTAAGTATCCGTGAGTCTGGGAAACTAAGATGCCTTGTCGACTAGAAACGCACCTCCCACCAAAACTGCCGGTCCGTCCATTGGCGAAATCTCCCCATGTCGACTTTTGCGTCGCATACACGACACTCATAGAGCGAGAGACTCGCAGCATTTTCGAATCGAGAGAGAGCACAGCACCCCATGGACGCGCTCCTGACATCGACGACAACATGTTACACATCGTGAGCGCTTCGTCGCCAGTACCCTCGGAGATATTTGCGTTCCTTGCGCTTCTTTTAATCTCCCTAATCGTCTTATTGATCCTGCGCCATTACCTACCTCTGAGGACGACGCCGGCCTTTTATCTGGTTCCTATCTTCTTTGCGTTATGGCTTCCCGCTTGTATGGTTTTGCTAGTTCCTATCGACTTGGCCTCGAGTGCGACAACAGACGATGAAGCAACGCGGGGTGTATGGCTTCCGCAGCGGGTTTTGTTGGTGTCATGGAGGATTACCTACTGGCTGACATTCGCCTTGACATGGTACGCCATCCATAATTCCCGTCGAATCCGTCGCATGCTAACGAATATTGCGACAGGTTCATCCTTCCTATCCTCGGCGAATACTCCGACTCTGGCTACCGCGAACCACAGGATAGCCTCAAGTACTCGCTCCGACAGAACGTGCAGTACCATGCCATCGTTTTCGGCACCGCTGGAATTGCCATCGCGTACTTCTTCATCAGATACCAACCTGACATGCAAGTGTTCAAGGCGTCCTTCATGGCCTTGGCCTACTTCTATGGGTTAATATTCGCCATTTACCTCATGGGTCATGGCCTTGTCTCTATTCCCCGAGGAATGTTTCGGTACTCCTCTATTAGTGGAAGATTGCGCCGACTCCAGAGACGAGCGCCGCAGCTGTACGAGAAGATGGAAGACTCTCTGATGAACCTGGAGGACGTCGAGGTGCAGGTATCGGAGCTCGGTCGTCGGAAGACGGGAAGCGCTGTCAAATTCAGTGAATGGATTGACGAGCTGGTCGAAACCGCAAACCTGCCCGAATCCCAACCCAGATCAACACTAGGCGTACCTGTTGAGAGTCGTAGGCTGCCTACCGTCATCACCGAAAAGTTTATGGCAGATTTGACGAGGAAGTTGATGAGGGCTCGGCACGCAAGGTCTCGCTACGTCAACGAGTGGAATGACCTTCTGAAGGAAGCGTCAGATACACAGGCCATACTGGACTCGGCCGCCTCGAAAAAGCTAGAATTCGGTACGCCGTCGCCCCATGCCGGTTTCTGGGATCGCCTCACCGTCCACACGCCTTATACCCGGTACTTGTACTACTATCATTTCGAACCTTACGCCAGCGTTGCCCTTGGCGCATTGCTTGCTGTGGCATCTGCTCTGGTCATTTGGTCTGAAGTCATCAAGGCCGCCTTTCCGCAGTTATCCGTCATCCGTCTCACTGTCGTTCATCACTGGGTCGGTGAGAAGGGCCAGGTTGGGTTCGCTGGCCAAGTTATTTCCGTGCTCTGGCTTCTGTACATGTGCACGGCTACATTCATCACCATGACGGAGGTGAAGACGTGGCGAGGACGCGCCTTGGTCAGACGCAACACCGCATACGAATCGGCCTTCTGGTACGCCGGTCAGGTCGCAAAGCTCAGCGTTCCTCTGTCTTACAACTTCATGACGTTCTTGTCAAAGACGATCTACCAGAAGACTCGGTTCTACGGCTTCCTCGGGCAACTCATCGACTTCAGCAAGTTGGGAGACTGGGCTGACAGACTTTTCCCCATTTTCGTGCTTGTTCCCGTGGCAGCCACGCTCTTCGGTCTCTACGGCAAAATCAAGCGGGTGTTCGGCTTCGGCGGCACCTTCATCGATGACGAGGAGGGTGACGGCCTGATCTTTGGCACTGGTTCATGGCGCGAAGGTCGGGACTTGATCGAACGGGAGTTGGGCGGTACTTCCGGTCTTCGGCGACGCGAGGAGGCTTTCGCGCGACTTGAGTCGGCCGGAAGGACAGCCCCCGTTCTAACGATTCCCGGAGGACGCAACGGCTCTGCAGCGTCTCCGGCGAGATCGCCCGTTCGAGCGACGCAAAGCAGCCGGCCAGGGCGGGCGCACCGTACCACACCATACCGCGACGAGCCGGAGGAGGAGAACTTTTTCGAATCGCTCGGCCACCGCATGAAGAACACGATTGACACGTTTGAGCCGCCCCAATGGTTCCAGGACATCAAGAAGCCCAAGTGGATGGGCGGCGACGACGACGAGCCAGGCAGCAGCAGCGGCGGCGGGGATAATGGTGGTGACGGGGTTGGGTCAGATATCCGCCGATGGTTTGGCGGGGAAGGCCGCGTCAGACTGTGATTTCCTTTCTTCCCGTCAGGGGCTTGCGCAAAATTATTGTTTTCCTCCTTATTATTTCCCGCTATTGTCCAGTCGAATCATTTTGTCATCTTACTGAATTCGTGTCTCTACCAAGAGCTGGGGAGAACGCATTGCTAGGAGTTTTCGGCTTGAGTTCCCGCGCCAGATGACGAGACAAGAGGAGTTTTGAACCCAGTCTCCTACGCGTTCCTGTATAGAAATGCTGTGATAGCAGCTGCGGAGGACCGCTGCGCATGTGTACGAGATAGATGTACGTTTCATAGATTCCTGGCGTGAATCACAACACTTAATGCTCGAAAAGTTCCCGAACCGAAAGGATTTCACGTAAGCGGACATTTGGGCTGGGGCTGTATCTGAAGCCGGCGTCTAGGTTGGCTTGGAATTGCCATTCCGAACACAAAAATCTCGAACATCAAAAAATGAATATCGATGCCTGACGTTAGCGTGATACTTTTAAGACCTAATAACTCAGTTGAGGCGATCTCTCATACTGAGACCAAACTACGAAATGCAATCCTCTTGTCAACGCCGACCTATTGTACAAGTGCAGACATACAACGCCATGACCACCACTGCAGTATCCTCCTCCCCAAGGCCCCCCCCATGGTCCAGCCAACTCAATCAGAAATCAAAACATCCTAGTGACGCCTTTCTTGTGGTTCCTAGTCAACAGTCTGCGGTACGGCATTCGGTTTTCCGATGCAGATGACAGCCTTGTCTCTTTTGGATATTTCGCCGTTGTCGTGATATGGTACAATTCAACAACACCGAAAGCATAGTGTTGCGAGTAACGCGTCGCTTCGTGATATATCCGTGCGGTATGTAACACTGCAATCAGTTCCGCATCTTGGGCTTTGCGAGCATGTTGAGTCGGCTCAGGCTCATACCCGCCCGCTTCTTGGTAGGGCTCGGCGAAGGAAGGACTCGAGGAGTTTGAGCTTTCTTGCCGACAGTGTTTGGGGTGGCTCGCACAAGACTGGGAGCGAGGAGGGCGTCTCCCTCAGGGACAGGCTCAGCCTTGCGTCTCTTGCCGGGTCTTTCCCCCGAAGCCTCTTCCAGGTCGCCGTCCTCCTCTTTAGCTCGAGCACGCTTCTTGTGGGTCATCCCGTGAGGCTTTCCGGCCAGAAAATGGATTGGAGATCGGTTCTCCTTGTTCGAAAGAGTGTCAGGGCCGGCGGGGAAGCTACCAGGCATGTCGAGCGATCTGCGCACGTGACGGACGCTAGCTTGACCTGCAGTCGAGCCAAAGCCAGTAGGAGAGGCACTACCAAACCGAATAGTATGGTCGCTGCGGAAGGTAAAGGTGCCCGGAATAGAAGGGGCCAGGACACTACTGTTGTCGTCCGCCTTCGCGGAGGGGCTCTCGGCGGTCAAGTCGGAGTACAAGGCGTCATCCTCCGTTCTCTGGGTGACGTTTCCAAGGACGGCATCGAGATTCGGATATTCAACCTCGCCTTGCATGCGGGAAGGATCGAGGGCAGAAAAGGCCCTATGAGCGACAGTGTTCGGTGCGTTGGCGCTGCGATCCGTGTCCGGGGTGAAGTCAACGCTCTTAAATAGCTTGCGCCGAGGAGTGGTGACAGGAACAGCTGGCAACGACTTCTCAACAACCTGAGGGGCAGGGGTTTGGGATACCCCGATAGCAGGTTGGGGGATGGCACTCTTCGCACTATCGAATGCGCTCTTTCCACCGCGCAAAATCGACTTGACTCTTTCGAATCGACCTGGGCTCACAATCCGGCGTTTCAGCTCGACTGTCTTCTTCAGCGCACCCAGGTTGTTACTGGTCGCAGACTTTGTGAGAGTACCCAGTTCAGGCTTTGAGGGCGATTTCCGAAGGTTTCCAAGCTCGGGCTTCGAAGGTGACTTTCGAAGATTTCCAAGCTCCGGCTTGGAAGCGGTCTGCGCTAGACCTCTTAAATCAGGCTTGCTGGGAGACTTTGCCAGGGAGCTAGGCAGAGGCATCTTGCTGCCACCAGCGCGAGCAAGGGAGGACTTGGTGGGATTGGTCAAGGACGCCAAGCTTGGCTGAGATCGAAGACCAGTCGAGGGCGTAGCTCCGGACGCAGATCCAGACGGGGTGTCATTTCCACTTGACTTAGGGCGCGGAAGAGAGCTGCCATCACGAGAAACGGACCGAGCAGTCGACGCATCATCCTCGAACCGCTGGCGAACACGCTTCACGGACGAGGGAGGCTCGAGATTGGCGAAAATACGAGCTCTAGGGGCGTGTCCGGTCGAAGCCTTCAGGCTACCACTCGAGTTGGTATCGTCGAGGTTAGCCTTGGAGGGAGACCGCTTGAGGCTGGATTTCTGACTGGGAGTGCCAGCCGCGAGCAAGTTCGGCTTGGAGGGCTGCTTCAGGATCGACTTCGGGTGGGTCGGGGTGTCGTCGAGGTTGGCCTTGGAGGGAGAGCGCTTCAGGCTTGACTTGGGGTGAGTAGGGATGTCGTCCAGATTGGCTTTGGACTGGGAGCGCTTGAGAGAACTCTTGAGGGGAGTGACCCGGCCAGGCTGGGCTCGGAAGGCTGAAGGATGACCTTCGATAGAGTCCATCTTCTTGAACTCGACCATGTGGGCAGCGCTGAAGCGGCTCGACTTGCCCGTGGCCTTTGCGATCTTCCGTCCATTGAGCTCTTCGTCCTGCTTCTCAAGCTCGCGCTTGGAGAGCAAGTCAGCCTTGATTCTGGCGGCTTCCTCGCGAAGCTCCGTCATCATCCGCTGGGCATCGCTGCTCAGGCCACTGTCGCCAGTAGGTTGAGTGACGCGGAAGGTAAAAGGCGACTCAGGCACGCCGGATGACTTGGACGGCGTCGCCTGAGTGTCAGTGGTCTTGTCGGAGGCCTTCATGTCTCTGAAGCCGAGCCAGGTAGCGGAAGGAGGTGCGACGGTAGGGTGAACTTTGCTCGGGTGCATTTCCGACAAAGGAGCCTTCGCTTGGGAATGCGACGAAGGGGTGGCGGGATCGTGATTGGGGATGACGAGGGCGTTCAAGCTCTCAGCGACGTTCTTCGAGGGAGGAGTGTCATCGCGCTCAACAACAGAAGCGAGAGTCTGCTTGGCCTTGGGCTGCGGAAAGGACGTGAGTCGAGGTCCGCGAGTCGTCTGTTTATGGCAGCAGTCAGAGTGTCTTACCTTGGGCGTGTTTGCCGCGCTGGCCAACCGGGCCGAACGACGGCGAGGCGGCGTCATGTTTGATAGCTGCTCGTGGCTGTCGTCAATTTTGGTGATCTTGCTGTGAGGTTAGTACTAATTGAGGACGGAAAGGCAGAGGTCGTCAATCAAGCCAGGTCCTTGAAGAGAGAGATTTGATGATGTCAGGCGAGGTGGATGTGGTTCGGACCGGGTCAGGTACCTGTTCAGCGCGACGGGGGTTCTTTGTGGTGGTGGAGGGGCTTCCGTTTGTTTACATTCCAGCGTGTTGTTCTTTGTTTGGATTGGTAGGCCCGAAGGGGTAAGGCCCCACCTAACGCTCCGGGCCTTGGGGACCAAGTGGGGCCCCAACAGTGTCCGTACGGCTTTACAGTGAATCTGTTTACTTAGGTTATGTTTGCCGTCAACCCACCCCAGTGTTTGCTTGAGTCGCCCTGAGCATCTCGTGGGTCGAATTCTAAACAGGGCAGGAGCGCCTCTCCACTGTTTCCCCCTTCTCGAACCCTCTCTTGTTTCACGTGTTTTTACGATAAAGGCGTTGTTTTGAACACCACGTTTCACTCTTCTCCTCTACGGGCCCGCTTAGTTGGCCGGAATCGATTCATGACAACGCTCTAGATGCACCTGACACGTCAACGTGATACCATTTCAACCCAAGCTAGGTTGACCTTGAATTGAGATTGACACCGTTCTAAACATGTGCCCGATTCAAATCTTGAACCCGACGAACAATCTTGTAATTATACTGATGAACAGTGGCTATCGCTGGAGGCGTAACGCCACTATCTACCAGACGCCAACGTCTAGCCACAGGAGCTCGGTCTCCAACTTACCTCATGTGCTTTCAACCAAGTCTCCGGCAATGTGCGGACTACCAGAGTTCGTAGTCGTCCTCGCCGAAGTCCAAACTGGCGAATGAGTCTGGCCAGTCCACAACTGTAATCCAAAAGTGTACGGTCACATACTCGGACACAACGCCTCGGCTGCCTCTATATCCAACACACCTGCGGCGCTTACTTCTCTAACGCAAGATGCTTTCTAGGTCTCTGGGACCGGAAGCATGTGTCAGCTTGTCAGGTTTGAATATCATCGGGCCACTCATCGAGACCAAAGCTTTATCGATGTTATTAGCTTAGAAAGACAAAGGAGCTAATGTCATATGAAAACACTTACATGGCCTCATAACGGGACCAACCTACAAGGCGTAGAAACTCAGCCTAGGGGTATGACAGCTGTTTGGAAGGCATCCCGGATTCCCGCCAGGTAACAGCTCTCTCGGAGCACTATCAGATCGCTGAGAGGGTGATGTGCTCCGGCATGAGGGCGTTGGCTGCGCTGCTCGGTGGTTCTCATAACACCACAGCCCGAGGGTTTCAGATTCAAGAAAGTCCTCTCAACCGAAGACTATCCGGACCACCCGGGTCGGCAGCCCTCTCTGGCTATGTTGCTCACTTTCACTCTTGGCAGAATCCCATGTCAGGCAGTCCTCGTTTTCGTACAAGGCATCGCGACCCCAGATATGCCAAAGACGCCACCTTGTTAGCAGAGGTCCTGCAAGGCGTCTCAAGTCGGCGCAAAGACGGACTGTGAGGCCACGCAAGCCACTTCCCCCACTCCGGGCCCAGATACTCGGTAACCACCCGCAGCAAGTCTGCCCCGGAATTACCAACATGCCACAGATCTTTTGCCAGGTGAAGTATAACGGTGTGGCTCCCCAAGATGGCAACGGCTTCCGGCCTCTGCTGGCTCAGCATCTCGAGAAACTCTTCCGGTATATAGAACGCGAACGTGAAGACCGTCTGAATCATTTGCTCTTTTGAGCAGGTTTTCCAGTCATCATACGAGATTTGTATCAGCTCGACAGCACGTCTACAAGCAGCCATTGACGTTGTGTCCAGGTTCGACGAAGATATCAAGCCCTGCAGATCGTCACACTCATGGCCCTTGGCAACGAGGTCCTCTTCTCCCGGGCCCCAAGTGAGGAAAGGGCCGAGCTCCGAGCTTTCGGGGGCGTGCCTGGGGGCTTTAATGACGGACGCGCCGCGGGCGCGAAGACGAGCGAAGTTGAGATAACTATCTAGAAGGCCGTCGAGACCGAGGCTGTTGACTGCAAGAGCATCGATGCAGAGGTCACGGCCGAGCATAGAAGTGAACATGGCTAGTGCTACACAATTTGAGTTGTTGGTGTCGGGTTTCGTAGTGTTGAACAAAGAGATAGCCTCGTTCCGGAGCTGAATGACTTGCTCTACATAGTACTGTTTCCTTTCCGGTCCGGTGTGGGAGAGGTGCAGAGCCGAGAATGACAATATCTCATGCATGAGACACGGCGCCTCGTCAGCGGCTTTGACGGTGAGTCGGGTCGCCCGGTCACGGCGGTGCATGTCCACCTCGGGAACGATCAGGTCCCCGGAGAAGTTGATGAGGAACTCCATGTGGTCCATATTAACACCGCGCCCGGAGTGTGGCGCCGGCACATTTGGATATGCCAGCGGCGAAGTTCCGTCCGGATGCGCCGGGCTAGAAGACACAGCCGACGACCCTTCAGATCATCGCTCGCGAAGTCAGGGTACGGAGAGCAGCTGGAGCCCCTGGACGGGGTGCTCGGCCCCGACCTGGAGGTTTCCGCAGGGCAGTCCTCGGGGACGCCGATGGATGCTACCGCGGGCAGTACAGGAGCCGGAGTTCTGTATACGCATAGCCGTTCAATGATGGTACAGTTCTTGCACTTTGGCCGGGTCTCATCGCACTGGGGGCTCGGAAATCAGAGAAACATCCTCTACGGAGTTTCGCTTGCTGCCCTTCAGTCGCACAATTCATGATCGATGCTCACCTTGATATGTCGCCGTTTGCATTCAACGCAGCCATGCCGCGACTTCTCATGGGCACGACGGTTCGTGATCGAGATCTTACGCCGCACTTCCGGTGTGGGTTGATTTCTTCCGCCACTGCCTTAGAAGAGGTTTTCGAAGGCTAGATACACAGTTACATTCAAAGAATAGGGTAAGAGTGAGTTGCTGTTGTAATGCGAAACCGAAGCTGGAAACTATGGAAGCCGCTGACGAATGTGTTCAACGCGTGATGCGGAGACCCTAGCGCGTCGAAATGTGGGAGACGAAGAAAATGAAGCAGAGGTGAGTCGTGAGTAGAGGTGTAAGGCAGCAGGTTTAAAGAAGAGTAGACACGGACGCCTGTGTGCGGTAAGATAGTTCAGTCATCCTGTACAGGCCTTTCTCTCGTTCGAAACCAAAATATAACCGCCATTGCAACTCATCACTTCTGCACCCACCCTGCTCCGAGAGCAGCGGCAATCAAGATCTTTTCAGCCTCCCTTTCCTTCGTCCTGTCATGGATCAAGTTCTTGGATAAGCCGATCCTCTCTCATTTCGCACCAGCCTTGTTGCCATGCTCTCGAGATCGTGGGTATTCGAGGTCGCCTCTCAAGCCTCCGCTGCCGCGACCCAGAAGTTTAAACAAACATAATACTCGCTTCTGGTAAAGCACGACGACGACGGCGACAAATTCAAAATAACTGGGCGGAGGTATGCGAATGAGAGAAGAGTGCGCATAACGCGGTGGTGCCAGGGGCGAGGTTCAGATCTTTTGGAAGGAACATTCGAATTCGAAGCCTTTGAGCTGGCAGTCATTGGCTCTTTTGCGAAGCTGCCGCAGTGTAGCAAAATGCTGAAACTGCAATTTCTACGAAGGTCTCATGAGAGTTTACCTCAGATTCGCCAACCTTGTGAAATGGTCTCAGAGACCACAACAGCTGTCTAGAGACTGCTAGGCCTCCGAGACGACAGAAAGCCAAGTCCACAACGAATGTAATGGTGAGAAAGGAGACAACCTTACACTCAGAAGCCCTTGTCGAGATGGTTAACACAGCGCTAATCAGGGTCACCGCGTGCTGCGAAGCCAAGCATGCATCTTCCCAAGCTCACAATAGCAAGTGATTGGACGGTTGAACATATGTGACGAAAAGAACAAGAGCAGCTGGCAATGTCATATGAATTACAATCTAAGTTTTCTCGAACCCATGTAGTGGTACACCCATGTCGAGCTGGACGACGCATGTGTACGGAGACTCAGCGACCGCAAACTACTACACTTGCCGACCTAGGTACCTTACATAAGCCTGACTGGGATGCTAAAGAACTCGAAGCAATGAAAAATGGAAGGGCTGAGACCCTTGACAGCTTACCTAAATTACCCTCGAGAACTTGTCACCTTGGCGTCCTCTCTACCGCGGGGTAGCCCGGCATCAATAACGCCCACTAGGCACGCCGGCGTTGCCTTAGTGCGGGCACACCACATCCCAGGAATTCCACCTCTCAGCTCCCGTCTGCCGCGGCCGCACTTGCGTTTGGACAGTGGTCGCGATGACATCTTTCCCCTCCATCCCACCATGGCAATGGCATGCGCAATGGTCTCCGGTATGACGCCATAATGGTGGGCCGAACCACGACATTTTGGCCGTGTGCCGCTGGCTTTTTGCCTACACAGCCAACCGTCTCGAGACGTCTTGCCTTGATTTTTACCATACGGCGTGCCAGTATTGGTAGCAGTCCGAAGGGCGGTCCCGGTGGCAGGTTCCCGGCCTCACCGACGAGACCAACGCTTCACTGCATACCGATCCCATCCTTGACAAGCTGGACAAGACATTGCACCACCAGTCCAGTCCAGTCCAGAAACGGTCTAGAAGCCAACCTCAAAACAAGGCTTGAACCATTCCCAATTCGCGCTTGCCAAGTAGCGCATCTCACGAACCTGCTTCATACCCTCCTTCGCAAAATTCGCCTTCTGCTTCCCGGCCTGCCAAGGCACGAAAAATAGCTTGCATCCCATCTCTCAAGAAAAGCACACGCGGGGATCCTCAGATAATGTCGTAAAAATGCGTCTCTGAGCCCCCCGCCTGTGTTCCCAGGGTAGGTACACAACACGCACGTTCGTCGCCTCGATGGGCCACTGCCTTGTCGATCGGGAGGTCATGGCAGGGTTCTAGTACCAACATGTGAGAGTGAGACTGTACTTCTTTCCTGAGCGGCAAGCAGTACGGCGCAGCAGCTCTCTCCTCTTCTCTCAATTCCATCTGATGGCGCACTTAAATACCTAAGCCCCTCGACTTATTCTTCAAAGCTTTCACATCATCTCATCATCATCATCACTATCACCTGAAGTTGCTCTATAAAATCTCACCTCAAACGGTCCCAAATACAGCCAACATGTCTTACAGTGGAAACGACGACGTAAGTTGAGGCTTAAGGAACTAGATCAGCCGATACCTGAGTATTGTTGAATCTCACTTACACGCTCACAGTCCAACTACGGTGCCAGCAGGAACAATGAGGATAGCTACGGCTCCGGAACCACGGGATTCGGCTCCTCTCGCAATAACGACGACTCCTACGGCAGCACCGCCCGTCGCGATAACGAGGACAGCTACGGCTCCTCCCGCCATGATGAGGACTCCTTCGGCTCATCTCGCCGCGACAATGAGGACTCATACGGCTCCTCAAACCCCGTAAAGCACTCCTCCTTCGGCGACTCGACCTCCTCCAACCTAGCCGGCGCAGACTCACTCTCTTACAACGCCTCCGAGAACAAGGGCCGCACCTACGACAACGACCCCACCTCCTACGGCTCGTCCCGCCGTAGCGACAACGACAACGACGATTCTTTCGGCTCTTCCACCCACCGCGAGAACGAGAAGACGACGCCATCGTCCTACGGCACCACAGGCCGTAACGACGATTCGCACGGCTCCTCCGGCCGCCTCGGCGGCGTGGGCAGCGATTCGTACGGCTCCAGTGGTCGTGACGAGAACGACAGCTACGGTTTCTCCCGCAACGACAACAGCTCCTCGTCTCGCCGCGACGACGACTCTTACGGCAGCAGCGGCGACAAAGAAGGAGACAGCAAGCTCGGCAAGATCCTCGAGAAGGCGGGCAGTATGCTTCACAGCGAGAAGCTTGAGAACAAGGGGTATGAGAAGAGGGAGGCCAAGGGGGCCTATGGCGGCAGCAATGATTACTAGTTGCCTGCTAGCCCCGCCCAGAGCGCTTTGCGCACGAGCCTCTCTGACTTCGTATGAATTAGCGAATTCAAAAATAATGTAATGTCGTATGAAAACTTCACGAACCGCTTTGCGAAAGTGAGAAAGGATAATTTTACTGATACGTGCTGCGCTAAGAGATACTCTCAAACACTACCTCCCGCCAACATGCCGTCTCTGGTTTACTCCAATATTAATACAACTTCTTGGTGACTCTCACTAGAATAACGCTCTCTGTCAGCCTGCCCTCACAGTCCATCAGGTGCACAAAGCGATAACCGCTCCTCAAGCGGTCCAGTCTCACAGCCGCCCAAGCCGCCAAATCATCCCGTCCAATCTCGTCGTCTCTAACGGTGAACCGCACGAAAGCCAACTCCTCCACCACACCGGGAACCCCTGCAAACTTGAGTTCCTCACCTTTAAAATCCGGGTCGACGCCCTTGTTCGACTTGGTCTTGGCCTTGAACTCACCCTCCTGCTCGTGACCGTCATTCTTGATGTGCGCGCCTGGAAGACGTTCTTCCGGGGACTCGACGTGGATCTCAACCTTCACGTAAGGCTTAAAGCCGGACACCTTGGTATCTCCTGGAGGAAGAGGAAGGTCTTGCGCAGCGAGAACGTCGATTTGGAGATCGAGCGTCTTGTATGCGATCTGTGGTGCGTCTTGAGCTGCGTCGGGAGCGGGAGGAGGTGAGCCGGCCTTGAGGCAGCGGTAGCCTTGTTCTGTTAGTACTTACATTCACGTGACATGCGGATAGTAAACATACCTTCGGGCTTCAAGACGTAGCCTGGTGTGCCCGCAAACATGGCCTCATTGAGCATCATTCCCTCATCCCAGTTTTGCCAGTTGAGCGCCACAATTTGAATACCCCTGCGCCAGAACACAGGCGCATCGAGGTTGGAGCTTCCTATACGTAGACCCGAGGGATAGGCTCGCATCATATAGTGGCGATTATGATGGAACAAAATCTCGGGATGTTTCTCATGAACCTCCATAACGCCCTTCTCTGAGAGAGAGAAAATGTGTGTAGGCATCGAGGCCTCGGGCTGCGTAAGAGACTTGAAGGAGACTCCTCGGGTATAGACGCCAAGTCTGCTCAAGGCCTGAATAATCTTGGAAGCTTTCTTCTTCGCCACCTTGTTAGGAACCTCCGCCGGCGCCGCCCTGTCGTCACTATCATCATCTTCGATTACAGCCTCCCCCGTTTCCGTAGGCGGGGCGTATTTCACCTTGACGAGGATCTTGCCCTTGAGGTCCGCTGGACGAGGCAGCTCTGCAGCATCGACTTCGGGTGCTGGAACTAACAAGTTTGTCCACGTATCTTCCATGATTTGCACCATGACCTCCTGCTGTTGTGGGCTGCAGTGGACCTCTAAACTGACGATCAACGGGGTATCGGCGGCAACAAAGCCGAAGTCTCGGATCGTCTCACAGACGTGGCGGAAAGAAACCTCTTTGGTGAGGGTATAACCGTGGAAAACTTGGGGTTCGATGCCATGGGGCTTTGGTGAGGGCGTCTTCTGCAGCTCAAGCTTTTGACCTTCGGCAGGCAGGGTCGTTGTGTCAGGTGGACTAGTCGTTGCTGGTGGACTACCGCCCTCTTTCTTCTCAATCCTCTCATCCATCTTCTTCCCCAAGGAAGTCTTTTCAAGCCTGCTTGAGAGCACATTCGGCATCTTATCCTTGAGCTTCGACAGCCGACTCTTCTTCACCTTGGTTCCGACGGCAACCTCCTCATCGCTGCTACTCACCGACGTGCCTTCCTCGTTGTCGGAATCGTCCCCATCCCAGACGTCAATCTCGATGCACCGACACCCTCTCAGCAGGACATTTTTGTACGCATCGGTGCTCGACTCACTGTATAGCTGGTTACCAGTGAGGTACGTGTTGTGGCTGGAGCTGATGAAGTAGCTCGACAGGGGGTACGTCAGATCCGTCTCTGTAGGCGGACGGGTGATGGCCGAATAGGAGGAGGTCATGTAGTTGAGAAATCCATTAAAGTCCAACTCTTGTTCCGTGACGCCCTCGATAGACTTCAGGTGTTCGATGCACTCCTCGTCGGCCTGGACATTCTTGACGAAGGATGCGATCTGCTCCTTGTGCCACTTCTGATCGTCCTTGCCGGCGTGGACGTTGAAGATCTTGGTGAGGTGAGACAGAATAGACTCGTTGAGCGTCTTGACGGTGCGTTGCGTCTCGCTAGCACCGCCACCTGCCTGAAGGACGGCAGGGACCGTCGTCGGTTGAGTTGTTGCAGCCGCCATAATATCTCTTGATGGCCAGGGAAATGAGGCGGTGAGGTGAGCGACAACGATCAATACAGAAGAGAGGTTTGAAGGAGCGCAAGATCGAACGAAAAAAAAAGTGAGACGCTTGATGATGCAAGTAGGCTAAGAGATACAAGAGGCGTCTCGTATGCTGATGACAATCAGCCAGTCAGCGTGCGTGAGCTGCGTGGTCGTGGATGAAAGTCGTCCTTGTTTGTTTCGACGTCGGCTCGCAAGTCCGGGTTTTTTCTCCCACCATCGCAATATGTGCTGTGTCAACCACGCCAAGCTCCAAGAGAAAGAGCAATCTTGCTGTCCGACCCGCTACTTTCAATCAATTGAGCCGACGATCCAGCAAGTGCTCAGCCGGGCAAGGGTGGTGGCGCGCGTTCTCCGAAGCTGAGTGGTTCCTTGCCCCCAGGGACCAGGCCGCAATCGTGGCAGCTCGCAAGTTGCGGGCATTCGACGCCATACGCTTCCCTCCTCCCCTCTTCACTTATACACCCCTGAAGTCTGTGCAATGGCGTCACAGGGTCCTACTAGCTGATCTGTAGCGGTAACTGGCCCAGCCCAGACCGCTCGAATTTTACGGCCCAGGGGCGGTTGGTATTACCGTCCTTTCCAAGTTCTATGTGGGCGATATTTATAGCGAGTCTCCTTATCGATAGCCACGACGTGTCACCTTCTTTTACCCCTCATTTTAGTGCCGGAATGTCGGTCTGGGATCCCTGCGATTGAAGAGCCTCTGGAACCTATCGGCGTATTCGTGCGAAACGTATCTTGGGAAGCGGTTCCAGTGGCCAATTCAGCAACGCAATTGGCTTTGACTCGTTGGTCTGATGTCGATTTATGCCAAGGAATTAGACCAGCGGCTCTGAACCCGTGAGCATGAAACTCACAAACATGAGGAACGGGCCGCACCCGTCAAGTGGGCCAACCTCATGCTTTTAGGTCACGTTCTTCCTGGCAATTGAGCCTCCAGTTAGATAATCAAAAGATATCCTAGATATTATTTCGAAAATCATATGCTCATAATGTGTATTCATAGTATAATCTCGCTCATAAATGTCATCAGGTCGTAAGGCATGATGCGAGATAGTATATACATATTCCTCCAACGCATTTGCCCCCTCTCTTCGGAATGTTAAGATATTCGTAACAGAAACCCACCCATTATGCAAGACGTTTATGTCGTGCCACTCGCCTTATGATCTCTTTCTTTTTCCCTCTCTCGCTCCCTCGAATTCACTTACCTCTTCACATCTCACTTCTCTTTTTGCTTCCTATTCACCAGTCAGCCCCCTCGTCCCCAGAAACACCTCACGGCTTGATAGGTGCAGTCACTGACGTCCAGGTATTCGCCTTGCTCATCGTCCGCTTTCTCATCATCGCCATGATATCGGCTTCCATGTGCTCAATGTTCTTCTCCAGATCCGCGTCCTCGACCGCGAACTTGCCCTCTCGCCGTTTGTCAAACCATATCCATCCCACCACGATGATAATGGTCAGCGGTACCGTGATAGCGAAGTAAACCCAGAGAGATTCTGAGATGACGGGATCAGCATCTGTGAGGTGGTCGTCAGTATCTGACCTCATCAGGATGCAAAGCAGTAAGTCTACCCACCCTTCGCAAAATCGAAAAACGTCATGCTGAAAACAGATGCCAAGAAAGTGCCCGGCAAGAAGACCGCACCGAGCAATGAAATCGTCTTCATCGCCGTACTGTCCCTCTTGCTCGCGTGTGCCAGCCTTCTCTGCTCACCGGCCATTTGGAACTGAATCTTGGACTCTCGCTGCGACAGCAAGTTATACAACTGTCTGGTGGTCAGCACCTTCCCTCCCCCTCGTTGTCTCGGCGGAACAACGTACCGCGCTCCGTTGGATGTGAAGCCTCTCCAGCGTCGTCGCCTGGTAGTTCTCGATTCCCCTCAGCTTGATCTTGTAGAAGTCCAGACGAGCGTTCATGCTTCGGTGCAGCTTGTGCAGTTCAGTCGTAAACCTCTCCTGAGGTACCTTGTGCTTGAAATGAGCCATGGCGGTCTCCAGCTCCTTGACAGTCTCTATGTATGCCTGAGGTCGCTTCCACAGGACCTGGCTGTGGCATTCGACGAGATCACGACTGATGGCGTCGACCTCGAGATATCCGTCTTTGCTCACATACCCTTCCTCATCCTCGATCTCGTTACGCATACTGACAGCATGCTCCAGCTTGCGCAACCAGTCGCGTGCATCGCGCTGCTTCTGATCGTTCTCCGACGACAGATCGTGCGAGAGAATGATGACCGGCAGCAGCATCGGGTGGCCCACCTGCTTTGCGCAAAAGGTGAGGTGGCGGATAGCGTCGACTATCTTGGAACTGGGTGTGCCCTTGACGTATCCCGAAGTGATACCCGTGCTGAAACAGTGAGAGAGCATGATCTCCCACCCGCGAGTTTTGCCCTTCTTTCGCACGTCGGACTTGCGAAATATAATTTCTGTGGGTTTTAATTGTCAGCCATTTGGTGATGGTAAGATCTGCGGAGACTCACGAAGAGTCGGATCGTCATCATCCTGGTCGTAAGCGGACCAGAAAAAGGGACCGACGACGCTGGTGCCTTCGATGGCTCTCAAGGGCAGCCGCATGGCTCTCACCATGGACTCATAAGCGTCGGCCGTAAATGAGATGGTGTGCGGAGTGAAAGTGTCCTTGTGCTTGGCATTCTTCTGAAGACTGATGATTTCCTTGGTCAATTGCGTGCTCTGAATGGAATTGGCAATAGTTGACGGACACTAAACGAATACCGCTCAGCAGCTTCACTCCCTCCTTAACCTTGGGAGGTTCAAATGCACCCTGAAACAAAGTACTTGTCAGCCAAAACAACTCTCTCCACGAGTCCCCTAGACAACATTATAAATGTTTCGATGTACTCACCCGTCGGTATAGAAAATTGTCAAACTCGTCCATGGTGAGCGGATGCTCTTCGCAGGAGTCGTAAAAAGGGTCCTGTAGATTGAGTCAGCTTGAATCAGGTCAGCGCTTCTCTCAGGGAACTTTGTCCTAGATAAGAAGAGCCTCGAAAAGACTCACCGAGTAATTAAGTATTTCGACATAATGCGTCACCTCGGTGACTTGGCTGCACATGCTAACATGTTCACGGAACATGTAGTCGTCCATATTCGAGGGCCTTCAACTGAGCCGCTCAAAAACTAAACTCCAACAAAAGGGTTTCACCGAAGAAGGAGCAAAAAGAGTTTTGCAGGTTCCTGCAGGTCGCCATCATGGCTCCAGACGGACTCCTTCCATAAGCCGCCCAGCCCCGTGACTTTCCACCACCTCGTTCATGGTCTGCAGCAGCGGTCGGGGTCGCGGGTCCATGATCTGAGGTGCACTTGGAGGCCCCCCCGTCAATTCGTGGACACCGCCCAGAGCGTCCTTCCTCACTGGACGCCCGCCTTTCCACAGCGGACTCCTAATGTCGCCTCCGGGGCTACGAAAAAGCTTGTAGCGTCCGTCATGGACACTGTCCCGCAAGTCTGGCAATAATACCCGCACTCCACCCTGTCACCGCCAGAACGAACCGCTGCTCGTTCTGCATCAATAGGACCGGATAAGAACCCATTGGAGCTTGTTTGGAAAACTTAGCGTCCACTATCGGGGGGGTGCTTGGTCTTCTAGTGCGGTGAACAGGAATTGAAGGTTCAGAACCACTCCTAAGACCGGCAGATGAAGGCGCACCGCGTGCATGTGAGGTGCCCAGGCACATGCCAAATACTACAAACTCGCCTGAGAACACGTTCTAGCCTTCGAATGGCCATACCTAGCTCCAAAATTGGCGGTTCCTGCAGTGGCCTGGTCTCATGGACCTGGTCGCCGTCCCATACCCCAGGGCTGCTAGTATATGGAAGATAATCGCTGTTAGGTATTGATGTATCCAAGTAGGTAATACGGTGACAAGTCTCGTCTTGTTACACTTTTCCATCTTCCAGGTCTTTTAAAGCCTCCAGCCGACCCCGTCGTTACTTTTCTGTCCCTTTTCCAAACCAACACTAGGCGCCCAAAACAGTGCAGACATGATTTACGAGACCACCCCACCCGACCGTCTCCCAAGCGCCCTTTACTATTCGAATACTATTCGGAGACTGGACCCTATGCTCAACTTCGCGGTACAATGTCGATTTCGATCCAAGATAAACATTAGAAGTCGGTGAATAGATGGCCGTATCTGAAACACCGTGTTAGCAATACCCCGAGCTGTGCGGGAAGGAAGAACCCACTCGTCATGTCCATTCGAGCCGTAGCGTTCGGGATCCTCAGGGTATCGGTCAAACTGGCTCGCGTCACCCGCGCCGGCCTTGACCGGGGGCGTGTACGGCGCGTCGATGTCCTTGCGCGCGAGTCTGTCCCAGGTAACTTCTGTGAACCATGGGTGGTTCTTGACATCGTTTGGACCACCGTACAGGTTGCCCAGCCGTTTGGTGAGGTCGGCCGTGATCAGCTTCTCCAACAAGTCCTGCGCGTCGGGGTTGATGTAGGCCGGATATTTCACCTTGCCCTTGAGGATATTTTCGTAGATCTTCATTGGAGACCCGCTGTCCCAAAACGGCGTGTACCCGCACAACATCTCATATATCAAAATACCAAGAGACCACCTGTTCTAGGATCAACATCTGAAAATGACGCTGGCTGGCTGGTCAAATCTTACCAATCCACGGATTTATTGTAGCCCTTGTTCGACACGACCTCAGGCGCCAGGTAATCGGGAGTACCACAGAGCGTCCATGTCTTGTCCGGCACTCGCTTGGCGAAACCAAAATCTGTTATCTTGAGGTGTCCATGCCTGTCGAGTAGCAGGTTCTCGGGCTTGAGATCTCTGTAGATGATGTTCCTGGAATGCAGATATTCGAGCGCTAACGTGACTTCGGCTGCGTAGAATTTCGCGACGGGGTTCGGAAAACGCTAGAAAGCCGGGTCAGCTCGGTCACGGACGATGTCAACTTCTTTATCTTGGAACGTACCCCGGACTTTCTCAGCAGCGAAAACAGCTCACCACCCTCGACAAAGTCCATCACCATGTACAGATTTTTAGAATCCTGGAAGGTGCCCCACAACGTGATCAAGAATGGATGCTTGACCTCGCCCAACATGCGCCTCTCGTCGTTGGTGTGTTCGACCTGCTTCATTTTGACGACCTGCGCCTTCTTCAGCACCTTGACGGCATAGAAGCGCTGGTTGTGCTTGGATTGCACCAGGTGCACTCTTCCAAAACTACCCGTTCCTAACGTTCGGAGGATATCAAAGTCTTGCAACGTGTACTTCCCCTTGGTCTGGCGGACCTGCTGATCGACAGCCTGTTGCTGCATCCCAGGATGCTGTGACTGCTGTTGCGGGGATTGTAGCATCGATTGGGCTTGTTGCTGCTGGAGGCGCACGGGATCGGTGCCGGGGCTCGGGTTGGGTTGAGGGGCTTGCGGCTTCGCTAGGTAGTGGCCGTTGTGAGCACCGTCATGCTGGGGAGGGTTGATGAGGTTGCTGATGCTTGGGAGGTTCTGCTGGTCGCCTTGCTGATTGTAGTGCGGCTGGTGGGGTGCCGACTGGTTGGGCGCATGGACGGTCACAGGATACATCTGCTGGTGTTTTGCGGCCTCGGAGGAGGCCGAATCCTCCTGCTTGTGTCCTTGGCCACCGTGGGAGGGCGGCTGCGAGGTGGAGGACAGCGAGGAAAGGGTAGTCGATATGGAGCTGTCGAAGGGTTTCGAGGAAGTGGGCGTTACCGGGCTAGTGGGTAAGCTGGCGCCTTGAGCGTCTTGGTTGCCCTCCCTCGTCCGTTTTTTCTTGAGAAAACCGAGGGTAGGCATATGAAGGTCGGGTAGGAAAGAAGGACTGCGTGCCCCTTTGAGGAACGGCGTGAATGCGCAGGTGTCGGGGCCCACGACGTTTGCGAGATGGGTATGGGGAAGGGACGGCCGCGAAGTGATTCGCCGATCCAAGGATAGCCCGGTTGGGCTTCTAGGTGAGCAGCGAATTGACGGGAAGTCGAGCGTGGGGGGGGAAGCTGGCTTCACCTCCTACTCAGAGAGAAAGAGGCCTATTGTTGTTAGGAACAATGGGGCCAAGGTTGGCGCTTCCTTTGGCGAAAATCAAGGGACACTGGGGAACGTACAGAGTTGCGAGCTTCAGCTATTACGAGAACCAGTAGGGAACCGACCAGTTAGCAGCAATTGCAATTGAGATAGCAAGCAAGGCGGAGAAAGCGGGAGCGTCTATTTCTTGAGGCTGGACGGGACGATGGTGTAAGTTTACACCGCAGGTGGGAATTCTAACCAATGAGCATCAGAATGCGAGGTCAAAGGGTTGATACACAGTACGCAATTGCAGCCATTAGGGAGAGCAGATGTGATGGTTGCGACAAAGAAGCAGAGAGTTGGAAATAACAGCACGAGAGGAAGTGGAGGGGTAACGAACAGACGATGAAGCTTGCGCTCTTTCTGGGGGGGGCTCTCTCAGGTAAGGTAACCGCAATGTCCGCAACGAAGGATTTTGTCTGGTCCTGGTTCCTTTTTCAGTCGGAAGCGACAGATTGCTAGAACGATGAGTTAAGACAAGGCCACTCTGAGCGTCAGGTTGGCTGCTGCGTCCGCGTCTTGCATCTGCGTCTGGGGTGCCGGAGAGTGAATGAGTCGTTGCGCGCACCGATAAACTGGGGACAAGATGGGACCAAAGGTTTAGTGACAGGTGTTGCCGTGAATTGATCGTATAGATGATACCGAGGGGCTGACGAAGGTCGACTTGGAACTGGAGATGTAGGGGTTGTGTGAAGAAAGAGGAGGGGAAGAGAAGGAACAGAACCGAGCGAGTGGAAGCTGAGGTGGATGATGATGATGTAGTTCCTAAGGTAGTCGTCGCTAACAGCTAGAGGCAGGCGGGAGAGCTAGGGAACGGAGACCGGAGGTAGTTCGCTTCTGGCCGCGGCAGTGGAGGTGGGAGCAGAGCAGTGGATGCTTGCTGTTGGCGCAGGGCGAAAGCGAGGGCGAGGACAAGGGCGTGGGCGGGCTTAGTTGTTGGCGCAGGCGGAAGTGGTTCAGAATTGTCGACGTCCGCGTTTGGACGGGAACGGCATAGACAGGGAAGAGCAGTGTTAAATGGACACTGAAGTGGCCGAGTACGATCCAATTGGGTTAATCAGATTCGCGCGGGGAGAGACAGAGCAGAGGCGGCGATCGTCCACGTAAAGATACAAAGTTGGAAGTCGAGGTGCAGCGAGGGCTGGAAATGTTCGGCTTTCCTGTGCGGGCACATGCCGCGCAGCGGGTTCGGGAACATGAATGGTACTTACCTGAAGTATCTTACTTCTTCTACCTTAAGGTACATAAGTAGGTAGGCAACCTAACTACCTTACCTAAGGTAGAGGTATCAACTAACTAACGTCGGGTGTCTACGTTGACTTAGCTACCTTGTGGGATTGCGAGAGAACTGATTGATTTCACTGCCAGTCTGTATACTTAGAGTGCCCGGCGCTGATGCTCCTCCCCACTAAGATCGAGAAAGACGCACCTACAGCAGCGTGGCAGCGGAGCCCAGCGTCTGCGCGATGGCCACCGCCCGCCAGCCCAGCTAAGGTGGGGTAGGGCCCGTAGGGGCACCCAAGTAATCTCAACGGGTCACAGCTGCAGTATCACGTACGATTTCCGAAATGCGTGAGCAGGCCGGGGCCTCGACGATTGAGTCAATTTATTCTCTGTCTGGACGGAAATTCATGCTGCATTCTTGAACTTCAATCATACCGAACTTGAACAACCGGTCTACGCTCACGTTCACAGTTCGTCGGAAATGGCGACACGCCGAGACCGTGCAGCTACCTGACGTGGGAGTTGGAGGTACACTTCGGAAGCTCAAGACCCCTCACTAAATGTGCCTGAGGTTTGCAGCTGCATTCTGGTCCAGTAATATGTGTTGATACCCCCAACTGAGCCTCTGCTTCCCTTTGAAAAGATACGTACCATCCTTCAACCTCAAATCAAACACCATCATCACGCTACGCCCAGAAATTGAGACGTCGAATCAGTTCCATTCCTTTCACACTCTTGTCAGCTCCCTTTCACGTTGCCGCCCACTCGCGTCCGCACTTGTCAGCGATCGGCCAACCAACCATCCTCTGCGATTCACCATTCTCTTGCCCTTTTCGCCGCCGCCGCTACCGTCCTAACCTATTGAAACTTAAACCAACTTGTGACCCTGGCAGGAACCTGGGGCAGGCTACAGCATTTTGACGCTTCCGCAGCTCTCCTCGAAGTCGGGTTGTCTCCCAGCCACTGCTAACATTTCCTCCGAGCAAACAAGCTCGACCCTTCCTTCTTTTGAAAACTCCCGGCGCTTGGTCAACAAGCTTACAAGCACAAAACTCATCCGATAATACACCCTCTTCCCCCACCTGATATTTGCCGGCCGAATACAGGTGGAAAATACCCGAGACTGACATATGCGCCGGGAACGGATGTCATCTGGGGACTCGCTTCATTCTTCGCGAAGGCTCGAATCTGCTCCTGCTGCGACCTCCAGACTGCAAGCAGACAAAGGACGCAAGGTCGACATCTGCCTCCAAGCTGTTGGTCAGGCTGATCCCAGCACGAAGGCCCAAGGTTCAAGACCTGATTGTTGCCAGGAATTTCACTTGTTCTTTGACATGCCAAATGGATCATTACTGCGACAACATGTGTGGCGGAACATTCCCGTCAGCCCAAGCCACATGGGTTGTCCCGCCGGCACAAACCAGAAGTTAGCCGACGGAGGTCACGCATTCGGAATGATTTAAAGCTTGTGTGCATGTTCCTGTGGTCAAGACGCTGGCACATATCTTACCAACCGTTCCATCCGCGATCCTACCGTAGTTGAACAGTATTGGTATGCTTATATACAACCGAAACCGAAGTGCTCTGCGAGGGTTAAAACCAGACGGGCCTTCCCAATCATCTGATCAGACTTGAAGGTTTTGCATTGCACTGATCACCACTTTCCTCTGAACAGCCCTTCCAACATGGCACCTTCGAACGCACGCTATGCCATCCAAACATGGCCTCCGCAGCTTTTACCAAATTCCTTCTAGTCTCGAAGTGTATCTTTACAGGTCGTCATGTCAAAATTCGGACCTGGGATCAATCTTGGCTAAATACGAGCAGTGGTTGAATAAAAAAAACCAACTGCGTGATTCGGTCGTAGAGCAAGCTGTACGAACGCATGCCGTCTTGCGCGTGCCTCGAGTTGTCTCATCTCATTGTTCGTCGTATCATACGCTTGATTCATTCCAGACTGAGTATCATAACAGGCAAGGAATATGAGCGAGGAATAAGAAAACAACCCAAGCATCTCGGTTTTTGTTTGATCTGCCCCATGCAATGTGTGAGTGTTGGTATGTACGGCCATCTCTCCTAATCCAACCAAAAAACCGCCGCCTTTTGTAAATTCTGTTGCTCCCAGAGACAACCCACCATTCCTCACACCTAGAAACGATGCCTCTTGTCGTTCTTCGCCCTCCAAGCAGTGTAACCAACGTAACCGCCACCGCAGAGGCCAAAGAAGAGGAAAACCCTCAAAAAGAACCACGTCCAGCTGCCGCCCTCCTTGGCCTGCTTCACCAAGCCGGATCCCTTCTTTCCCTTACCGCTGCCCGGCGTCGCCTTGCCGCTACCCTTGCCCGACTGCGTCGTGTACAAGTTCCTGGCCTGGACGGAGATGATGTCGTGGTTGTCGCTGAGCTCGCCCGTCTCAGCGCTGAAGCCAAGGTAGGCGATCTGGGGAATGGCAGGCGGGCTTTCCGTCTCGAAGCACAGCGTCCAGTCGCCCTCGGACTTGTACTGCAGCTCAAGCTTGAGCTGCTTGTCCTGGAAGTAGGTAACCTTCGCCTTGGTGGGAACACTGGCGTGGCGGATGCCTCGCGCGGAGCAGCCGGCGAGTTCGGTGCCCTTGCCGTCGTTGTCCTTGTCGTAGGCCGTCTTGCCGTCACCGTACATGGCCATGACGTAGGGAAAGACGGTACCGGGGCGGTTGTTCTTGTACGTGTCGAAGAAGATGCCTAGGCCCTCGAAGTTATCCGGACCGCCGAAGACGGTGCCCTTGGTGCCGCGGGACTTTGTCACCCACATGGCGAAGCCATCACCGTAGAGCTGGTTCTTGCCGTGGATCTTGAACTCGACCTCGATCTCCCAGTTAGTCGCCGTCAGTGGCACTCTGGAAAAGAGCCAGCCAGTTTGCGACGGGCGATCAGACGTTAACCGGATGTAGCTGCGATGATGCACCACTTGCTTAGTTTCCCTTTCTTTCATATCCTCTCTCTCTTCGGATAAACATGTGAGGATGCGACATACGAGTCCGTTCGAATAATGGTATCTCCTCCAAAGTCGTACCACCGACTTGCCATATCGGAATCGAGGTAGGGCTAGATCGAAAGTCTCAGTAAAGCGCATTCAGGGGTTTCGAGGCTCGAGTCGGGGCAAATCGCGAACCTGGTTCAGCGAGTGCGTCCGGAGCTACAATACCAAAAAGTCAGTCTCTCCGTCCTCTCTAATTCACAGCGCGCGAACGATCGCGCTGCTACATCAAGGAATCTCAAGACGAACCGCGATGCTCTTCACTTCTCCATCGTCTGCCTTCGCGGCGCCCCAGGCCGTTGCGGCCAGCCACAGGGCCGAGACAGATGGCTTGAACCACATGTTTTCTGGCCTGCGGGAATCGAAACAGACGAAGGAAAATAACCCCAAAAAGAATGCAAGCAGAAAGAGAAGCTATCGTGGGCCACC
Organism: Colletotrichum ledebouriae; assembly: GCA_036785755.1. NCBI lineage: Eukaryota > Fungi > Ascomycota > Sordariomycetes > Glomerellales > Glomerellaceae > Colletotrichum > Colletotrichum ledebouriae. The sequence continues at coordinate 30,051 of JAVHLU010000540.1, read as the reverse complement.
GATTGGGATTTGGGAGTTAAGCCGCAATGTCCAGCGACAAAAAGACGTCGTTTGGCACACGAAAGGTTGGTGGTGGGTTTTGCTCGTGTGTTCTTCCCAGCCGTTAGCTGTCCTCTTTTTTGGCCGATGGATCCTGATTCCTGGGGTTGGCACGTTTTGGAGAGCTAGTACCCCTGTCGGACGCACTCAGGTAAGGTAAGAAAGGTTCCAGGGGGGAGAGGTCGCTATGAACAACCCCTGTCTTGACTGAAGCTTTCAAGTGTGGCTTGTGCGCAGGTCTAGCCACATCAGCCTTGCACGACAAGCCTCTCAACTTTTCAATTCGAAGCCAGTTCAGTGTAGCTATTGTCAAAAACGTCTCTCAAACCCATCTGCCACTTGCCTACTGCGTCTATCTACTTCTTCAAGCACCAAGTCGAAATGGAATCTACTTCGGTCAAGCAAGCTGTTATGAAGCAGGTCCTACAGGAGGCCAACCTGGCGAATGCCCGAGTGCTCATTGACGTATGTGAAAGCTCCCCACGCAAGCGCAAAGCTCCCAAGGTCCAAGAGCTAATCAACTGTCTCGAACAATAGAAGCTCCAGGAAAACTGCTTCGAGAAGTGCGTTCCCAAGCCCGGCTCTTCCCTGTCTAGCGGCGAGACAACATGCATGACCTCCTGCATGGAGAAGTACATGGCTGCATGGAACCAGGTCAACACCGCCTACATCAACAGGATAAAGCAGGAGTCTGGTAACCAGAACCTCTTGTAAGAGGGCATGAATACCAATGGAACGATCAAAGAAACGGAATGAGAAGAAGCACATGTACTACCATTGAACAACAACGAATCTCAGAGGAGGGCATTAAGAGGGGCAGAGGCAGCATCATTAGCTTTGGGCATAGACCTGGGTAGCCCTTAATGGGTTGTCGCATGGAAGACTCAGCATCAGGGTTCGACGTGTACAATAGACGCAACGGGAAGATTCATGAACCAACCACGCAAGGACTTGGTCTCAAAATACAAAGGCAGGCGTAGAGAATGAGAAATCATTGTTTCTCAAGGGTATCTTCATTATTCTCATTCGAATCTCTCACTCGGGAATCCCCTTCTTCTTAGCCTCCTCAGCCTCCCGCTTTCTGGCGAGGTAGCGCTCCTTGGCGCTTGAGATATCGCCCTCCGTCTTCCTCGTCTTTGTGGCCCTCTCCACCTTCTCCTTCTCTGCTTCCTCCTCCTCTCGAGACCGCTTAAGTGCCGCCTCAAGCTGCGCCTCCAGCATGCGAGTCTGCCGTTCGCGCCTGGCGCCCTTACCGCCAGACCCGACGAAGCCAGTCCCGCTACCGCGATCCGGCCTGCTCTCCCGTGGACGTTCCGCCTCCCGTCTAACCTGCGCCTCCTTCTTCGCACCGACGTTGAGACCGCCTCTCAGCAGCTGCCGCTTGTCCACAACCTGCCCTTCCTCGTTGACAGCGACAGAGCCGCCCATCTTGTTGATCTCCTTCGCCATATCGGCCTCGGACTTTTCCTCCGGAATGCCGCCGTCCTCCTCCACCGCAGGTCCAGCCTTGGCCTTCTCCTCGGCGGCCTTGAGGACTTCGGCATGCCTCTCCTCTTCCTTGTTCAGCATGTTTTTGTAGAAAGCGCTCATACCCCCCGTCTTATTTTTCCTCGCCTCCTCTTCCTCCCTTCTCCTTTCTTCTTCTTCGATCCTTCGGTTCTCCTCCTGCTGTTTCTTGTACGCATCCGTGACGAACTTCTCCTTGTCGGCGTATTCCTCACCTTCGGCCTCGCGCTCCCTTGCAATCTTTTTCTCCTCCGCGATTAGCGCATCGCGCTTTCGCACCGACGCCGCGGCAAGCAGACTGCTCATGTATTTTGGTTTCCTCTCGGCATCCCCTCGAGTAGTCTTCTTCGCCGGTTTGAAAGACTCATACACGCCATCGTAGTCATAGACGCTGGGGTCCAGTTCTTCTGCCTTCTCGGCGTGTTTGCGAGAGGCGAGGGAGCTCGAGAGATCGCCGAACGTTACGCCTTGATGGTTCTTCGCCTTGCTCGAGGAGGGTTTGGTGGGTGGCGCCAGCAGCGCATTCTTGCTTTTGGCCTTTCGACTGGACTCTTGCCTAGAGGATGCGTAAGGTGCGTCGAAACCTCCTAGCTCGTCGAGCGTTTCGATCTTGGTTCCCGTCGTGTTCTTCGCATCGTCTTCGTCGGAGTCTTCGCCGCCGCCAAACGCTGTCATGCGCTTTGGGGGGCCCGCTTTGGATGCGCCGGGCTTTTTCGAGAGATTGATGCCCAATGATAGTCCTGGTTTGCTCATTTTGGCGGTGATTGTTTGAAGTCAAGCTTGAAAGCAGCTGAAAGATGGTTGTAGCGCGTTGTTGGTTGCACCGTGCACAGACCGTGTTCGGTTCCACTCATGCAGCCGGCCGTCTGTCCCCGGTGTCTAAACGACTTGCAGACGGAACGGAGCCGGTTGACTGCCGCGAGCAAATCTGACAAATACCATCTGCCACGGACGCTTTGATAAGTCGACATTTTTGCATGCCTTCAACCACCGTTTTCGCTAGTAATGCTGCTCAAACAGATGCCGTTGTCGACCTTTCCTTTGGCTGCATTGATTGCGTAGTATTTCCACTAGTCTTCAACACATGGGGCAGCAGCGTGGACGAAGGCCACTGCCAAATCAGTATGAGGAAGGAACTTTCAATGCTAAATACCGAACTCCAGATCACGGCATGACAAACTTGGCCTAAAACACGCTGCTCCATGCATTAACTACACAGTAGCAGTTTGGACAACATTCCGGTTGACCGGACAATCTTTTTGATTTTCCAAACATGTCTTTGATACCGTCTACGTCATTCACTTGCACCTTTTGCTAGCAGCCCTCCAACGAACCATCTCGTGTTCTAGGGCACTCGGCTCGACTGGCCTGCGCGGCCTGCTACGCCACGATTATTGATCTCGCCATCTACTGGGTCTGCGGCGAAATCGTATATCGCGGCGACGACTGTGTCAGTCTGGGCTGGTGCTTCTGGCATCGAGCATGCTACGGCTGCCTGTTCTGCGGAAGCAAGATTGTCCATCATGGAGTGCCTCTCTCGGAACTTTTCGTCGAGCCCGCTAAAGAAGACCGCGGTAAGATGGGCATGGTGGGGCGAAGGAAGGGAAAGGAGGTAGAGATTCCTCCTGTCTGTGCCGTGTGCTCCCTCGACATGGAGGGGGAGGACGTCATGCGGAAAGGCTTGGGGAGGGTCGAGAAACTTGACGGTGGATTGAGCCGCGCTCGGTGGGAACTTGCTCAACGCAGGGTCAATGACTCGAAGCAAGCTCCAGCAGTAAGTCCCATCCTTACGCGTGATGTCCCGCGCTGATGTAAAGACAGTCGATCCAGTCTGTCAATCGTGATCTATCGCCACTGCGCCGAGTGGGAGACGGTCCACATGATGAGGACGCTGGAAACCGCATGCCATTGAATTCTTCCATCTACGTTTCCTTGAGCGAGCCCTTGGAACAGCACGCCTTCAAACCCAGTCTGACAAAGCCAATTCCAATAGGAATGCAACCTTTTACGAACGCTCGACCAAGCGATCACTGGCCGAACGGAAACAGTCTACAGCGTGATCTGGGTGGAGCTGCCCAAAGCCCAGCTCCTTCGATCTCTGGTCGGTCCACGATAGACACGAGGAGGTCACCTACACCAACCTGTCAACTTCCTTCAACGCCGCTATCCAAGTCGCCGCTCAAAAGTTCCGGCGGCCTCCTCTCAATGTTGCCACCCGCGGAGCAAAGACGGGCTCAACCAGTTACCTGGATAAGCCACGAGCCTCTCAAGCGACCGTCCTCTCGCCTGGCAGCCCGCCTCGAGAAATCCGATATAAGCACCTCGTCGGGCTACGTGACACCTCCAGAGACACCTAGTGAGCAGATATCGCGGTGCAAGACTCCCCCTCCTCAACTCAGACGTGTCCGGCCCCGGAGCCCGTTGGTAGCAGCTCGTGTGCAACTGCAACGACGCAGCAACACCCACTGGACACCACCACGCGAGTCATCCGAGTACTTGGAGCGGTATAACCCGATTCGATCTCCATCTCCAAGGCCACGGGCGAGGGAGTCAGCCATGGTTGCATTGAGGCGAGTAAGTCGGACTGGTATTGATCCAGGCCTGGCTCGGGAGACTACAGACGGCGGTGGAAGTGAAGGAGGACGGGGGCACGAAAGGGCCGCCGCAGACGGTGCTGACTCACCACGTGAAAGAACGAGGAAGAGTATCGCGTGGAGGAAGATGTTCGGCGCAAAGTGACATAGACTAACATGGGGCAAGACGAGACCCTGAGATTCAGACATAACATGCATTCTTACCAGAAGCCATTGTAATTGTGGAATTCGCCCAGAATAGACCACATGTTCACCGATCCTTTAGGTAGCTCGTGGATTCCCGCTGCCGATAAAACTCCCAATTACTTGCGCCGTTCAATTAGTATGCAGATCGGGTCAGCCAGTTTTAATATGTGTACCTCTCTAATGACCGGGGTCAGAATGTGTTCTGCCCCGGACTGAGGAGATCCCTGTAAAGCCCCACACCCACTGCCAGAAGGTGCCGACGGCTCATCCCGCCAAATGCTAATCGGCAAGGCGCTGTACCTCAAGGTTGTGAACTACCGCAGTAGAGCCAAACCGCCCTTCATCGCAAAACGTCAGCCTTATCGCATCGTATTGCGTCGCAACCCAACCCCGCGGAAACCTCACCACCTCTCATCCCCGCCCCTACCACTTCGTCCGCAACCGCGTCGCAACTCCCAGACCAGCAACCAGAGCAAAGATGGCGCCAATGGACAAACCAACCCCGGCGGAACTCGAGCGTAAGTCGACACAAGCACACACACCTTCCTCTTCCAGCAGGTCAACAGACTCAGTCGCATCGCTAACAATCCCACCCCTCCCCAAACAACAGAACAGCTCAAAGACACAATCCAAGACCTGTACCAGATAATGGTCCAAGTGACAACCTACAACTCGACCCCCTCGAACCCGACCGGGCCTGCGCTCTCGGAATCAGTCCAGGCCCTCTCCGGCTCCCTCCAGCGGGTCCACATGACGGCGATGGCCGGCGCGCCGCCCTCTCCCGACCTCCCGGGCGCGCTGCCCAAGATCCCGCCGGAGCTCGTGCAGTACGTCGAGAACGGCCGCAACCCGGACATTTACACGCGCGAGTTCGTCGAGCTGGTGAGAAGGGGAAACCAGCTGATGCGCGGCAAGATGAACGCCTTCGCGCAGTTCCGTGACGTCCTGGCGGATCACGTCGAGAGGGGCATGCCGGAGCTGAGGGAGGACGTGGGTAAGGTCCTCGAGGCGACCAAGGCTGTCGGGAGCGGGCGGCCTGGTGGTGGTGGTGTTGGAGGAAACTGAAAGAGGGATGGCTTAGCTTCGCGAGGAGAGGTGGTGGATGGGATGGAAACGGTAATAGTACTTGCTGGGCCCCCAGGACATGTGGCCTAGAAATTTGATACCCGAGTCGTGAAACACGGCTGTCACAAGTGAATAAGAGATGTCATGGACACAATCACGAATAGAGATGAACGAGAGCAGCAACAATTAGGTTGGTATGACCTGCCCGAGACATCGTCTAGAGTTCAATTACCAGGTGCAAACTAACCTAACCTGACTGAAAAGAAAGCATTCTCATGCAGGAGATATGCAAGACGCCCCCACACCCCGATATTTGAAAAAGAAGAAAACAGGAATTGACGTGTATCCTTGGGTTTCTCTCTTTCTCATGCGTTTGTGAAATTGGGTCGTAGCTCTAACAGAGAAGGGGCGCAGGTCAGAAAATGTGAAAAACGGACGATTGATCGATGCCTTGTAATAACGCCGGTGTGACTTAATTTGCGTCGTGTCTATCCCGAAAACAGATCCTGGATGCCAGTCTGCAGTCGACTCATTCCCCGCCACGGAGCCGTATGCCCAGCTTCCGGGCCCCTATGATGCAAATGTACACGAATCCCGCAAATATCGCAGCCAGTGTCAGGAGCTGTACTGGGACAAGGACCAAAGCGGCCACAATCCAAACTCCATACTGGCGTACCTTGTCCACAATTTGGCTACCGTCTTGGCGCCGCTTCATGTGGTTTTTCATCGTTTCTTGGGCAAATGAGCCGCCCGGCTTGCGTTCCGGCTCGGTCGACTCGTCGTAAAGCTCCGCTTCATCTTCCTCTGACTCGGATTGTCAGGTTGAGAAGTTGAAGCCCCGTCCACCAAAGCCACTACCGCCACGAGGGCGGCCGGAGCCGTCGGCGAAGGAGAATGATGCGCCGCCGCCTGGGAAGCCGCCTCCGTTGAAGCCACTGCCGCCGGCGAAACCACCGCCACCTCCCATCATGTTGAACAGGATCTCGGGGTCGATACCTCCGTGCATGCCACCCATGCCGTCGCCCATGCCGCCCATGCCACCGCCGCTAAACATGTCGGACGGGTCGATGAGGTCCTCGCCGCTATCATAACGAGCTCGCTTTCTGCATAATGGTTAGTACCAGACAGTCGACCACGAAAAGGAAAACCGGTGTTCACTTACTGAGAATCGCTCAAAGTCTCATAGGCTTCACCAATGTCCTTGAAACGCTCAGCGGCCTGCTCGTCGTTGGGGTTCTTGTCGGGGTGGTGGATGATGGCCAGCTTGCGGTAGGCTTTCTTGATTTGGTTGTCATCGGCGTCCTTCTCGACACCAAGGATCCTGTAGTAATCCTTGCGCTGGCTCTTCTTCAGCTCAAGCTCGGCTCTGCGAACCTCCTTGGCGATGGTGCGGTCCTCGGGGTCGAGCTCCTGAATCGCCTTCCATTCCCGGACAGCATCCTCCCACCTGCCTGCCTGGCCGAAAGCGTTGGCCTTGGTCTTGCGGGCCTTGAGGTATGTCGAGTCCAAGCTGATAGCACGCTCACAGTCGGCAATGGCTCCATCGTAGTCCTTAAGCTTGGTCTTGCAAAGCGCTCTGTTCTGCAGGATCTTCGAGTTGGTGCCGCGGTTGGTGGGATCGATGTCCAAGGCTGACGTGTACTTGTCGATGGCGGATTGCCACCGTCCCAACTTGTAGTCCTGGTTGCCCTCTTCCTTCATACGGTCAAGCTTCTGGACAATTCTGAGGTACTTAACGGCATCGCGCATGTCGGGATCACAGCTGATGGCCTTGCGGAAGTGACTGACTGCCTTGTCATTTTCGCCCTGGCTGTAGAGGGCACGACCGCGGAGGACCAGGGCCTCAGGATCCTGGCTGTTGTTCCTCAACAGGCCCATGGCAATGTTCTGCGCTTCACCAAGAGCGTTGACAGTGCCCATCTTAAGGTAGGCCTCGCCACGCATGAGTTGCCACTTGCGAGGCTTGGACGCGCCAAAACCCAGTTGTCTCTCTGCTTGGTCCAGGGCGTGGAGGACCATAGAGCCAGCGGTGCCGTCTCTCAGAGCGCTGTGAGCGGCGTTGACATGCTTAAGCATCTCCTTGGCCGGGGCCTGATCCTTGGCGGAGGGGGAAGGGTTGATGCGACCGAAGACGAGAAGGGCCTCTTGGGGCTGACCCAGGCTGGTGTAGATACGGGCCAGACGAAGGAGGATCTTGGGGTTCTCGGGTTCAATGTCGGCGGCGCGAGTGCAGTCCTCGAGGGCGTACTCATACTGAGTATTGGACATGTAGGCTGCGGCGCGGTTGCTCAAGTAGGTGGCGGAATCGGGGCACAACTCGATAGCTAGGGGTAGTCCAAGTTAGCGATTGGGACGTCGCGGAGTCCGCAAACAACAACATACCCTTGCTGTACTGAAGGATAGCATTCTTGTAATCCTTCTCCTTGAAGAATTTGTTACCGGCAGCCTTGTAGGCCTCGGCCTCGTCCTCGGTTGTAGGGACTGGGCTAGAGGGGTTGGACTTGTGGGGGGGAGGGGGAGGGGCATCGCCGTTGCCATTAACATTTGTGTCGATTCCGTTCGGTATGGGAACAGAAAATTTGGCCTGGGCGGAGGGCTGAGGAACCTGGGCAGGCGAGGAGGGAGCGGCACTGGAGTCACGGTCGACATCCATGGCTCCAGGGGAGTTACGACCGCTCATGGCTGAGAGTCTCTTTGCACGCTCTTCGGGGGTGAGGTTGAGGGGATGGGTATCAAAATCGATCTTGCTGCTCCTGCGTGAACCTGGGTCGGTTGGGTGACGGCCAAAGGAGCGGGAAGTGCGAAAGGACTTTGTCTCTCGAGGACCTGGAGTTGCGGGCTCTGAGGATTTTTTGGTGGGGGATTTCGTCGGCGACTTGGTGGGCGACCGGGGCTTTGTGGGCGACTTGGTGGGAGAAGAAGCCTCTGAATGAGGAAAGTAGCTACTGTTTTCGTAGTCGTTCTCGTCCTGGCCGGCTTGCTTCTTGGACGACTTCTTTGCAAAGAGCTTCATTGATAAAGCTAGCACCCTCTGAGGGGAGCCAAAGAATGCGCAGGCTTATTTTTTGGTTAATTAGGTAAGGAGGGTCGGCAGACCTCGATGCAAGGTTATGCTTGTGCCAGATGCCCCAAAGTGCATTAACGGGCCTAGTGAAGGAACCGTCTGCAGCACTTTTTTTTTTCTTGTTCCCCTTGGGTGCGCCCAGTTAGGAGCAGGTGCGCCCTGAACTTGGATGGCTGGAATGCGGAAGGGCTCGGGTAGTTCCAGGCGGACAATGATGCAGGCAAGGCAAAGACTTCCAAGAGAGCAAAGAGGCGAAGAGGGGAATGCGAGGGAATGGAAAGAGAGGAAGAGAGAAGAGAGGGAGATTAGAGAGGTCGGCGACTATACAACCTAAAATCGAAGTTAAGGCGAGGGCAGAAGGCAAGGGCGGAGGTCCAAGGAAGCTCAGGCAGCGTAAGTAGGTAGGTACCAAGAGGAGGCTCAGCTAGGAGACACACAGCCCGTTGGGTGTGTGAGCAAGCCTGGGAGGCGGAAACGTAAGGTAAGGTACCTTCAGGTAGGTAGGAGGGACAGATACCTTACTTCAGAAAAGAGAGGTAGAATAACGGAGTCCTGACAGCAAGTGAGACGAACAAGGCTTGCACGCATCTCCCGGGGGTCACATCACCGATTTATCAGCTGTGGACAATTTTTTCTTTCGCGCCCTACCTAGCATCTACCTGCGTACCAGACCTGGTAAGTTTCGCTGTGGTTGTGCCCACGGATACGGGGGAGACGGACACTGACCAGGCCCACCTGGGCACGCGTGATGTGGATGGAATACCATTCATAAACCCCACAGCTGGCGGGGGTGGTTCTGCTCCTACTGCTCCTCCTCTTCGCAGCATCACTAACAAAGTAGGGACGGGCTGGGAAAACACACATCTCCATCTTGGCCAACTGCCCGTCAACTGTCCACGTCTCGTCCGAGCATCCCACATGGACGATATCCCTTTGGAGATGTCGTCGGTAAAATGCGTATCTGCTACATGCAGACTTGCGCGTGCTGGGCGTGCAGTTGATGTAACGACAACCAGTAGCCGCCATATATCCCCACACGAGGCTTGTCTAAGCTGTCCAGTCCTGTATTGCGATGACTCCTCGCAGCCGCCGCTTAGCCAATGGCGAGACCAAGCAGCCCAAAGGCGTCGACTTGTTTACCTGCACAGTGGTGGATGAAGAGATCGTCGGACGATTGGTTGCAAGCGGATATTTCCTGCTCGTTACCCTTCTACCTACTTCAGTACCTAGCCACTGTGATTTTATCTACCGTGCTCGACTGGCCAATGGCACACAATGCGCAAAGTGTCGGGTCGACCGTCGCCGGGGGACATGTCATCTGGTTCCAGGTGCGCCGGCTTCACTGGCTACAAACGGCTAGCCCTGCTCCTACTTCAGCACATTCATGAGTTTCGTGAGAGGATCTCCAGTTCCAGTGCCATTGATATACTTTAGTAGGTGGCGTCAAGGTGTTTGCAGGGGACCCAGCTGTGTCCTGGTACAGAGGACCTAGGTAGTTGAGATCATGTTCATGAACATTCAGATATCGAGGACCAAACAGCGTGCGTTGCCAACTTTTGATTTTGTTTATACTGTGTTTATGGCCACAATACGACTGAAAAAAAAACACCTTGGATGCTAAAGTGTTACAAAGTGAGTGGCATGCGAGCGGCAGGGGAAAATGCAGTGCAGCCAGCAGACGCTCCAGCAGGAAATGTCACACCGCGTAGTCGAGCAATTCCCGTCCGTCCTTCAGGTGCCGACGAAATCGGCATATCGAGGCGTTTGCTGCAACCCAGCGGCCTGGTTCGAGAAGGTTCGGTGGGGGCCCGTCCCGGACCCTGCGAGGTGAGCCCAATCAACGTCCGCTGCTGACAGCTGTCACCCTCAGAACGCCGAACCGCCCGAAGTTGCTTATTAAAAAAAAAAAAAAAAAAAAAAAAAGGGGAGCTCGGGACACTGCCGCCCGTTGTACCTCAGTACCTAGGTACGCACAGCATGCAGATGATGTGCATTTCCCAGCCTCCCTCACAACTAGTCTAATGGCATTACCATGCCCTCCCCTCCTTGTTTTGGCCATCCAAATCGCTCTCCTCTAGCCTGGGTCACCGCTAAGCTCACCGCCTAGCTGGGGATGCTGCGGGTCCCAACATAGGTGCGAGTCGAGGTAAATGCAGAATACACGCAGGCACTGCCTTCAACGGGCCTAAGTATTTTCAGCCTTTCGCATTACTATGTACATAAATCCCCATGCGCCGTGGCCCTGTCCTATGGGGAAACGTCCTCGACGGCATCGTGCGCAGTCCCCTGGCTTGGTCTGAAGGACTGGGTCTGTCCCCTCGTCCCTCGAGTTCATGTCAACGTCACAATGAGCGCGTGCCGCAACGGTTTGTTCCCCGGCTCCAAACGAATTTTCTCTTGGCACAAAATGCAGTGAAACCGAGCCGACATTATACCTGATACCTCCGTGATCTAGCCCTCTCTGATGTGAATAAAATTACAGCGCAGTCATGTCCAAATCTGTTCGTCAACCTTCGTTTCCATTTAATTGTGTTCACCCTCCCCGCGGCTAACGGTTGCCTGTCTCCACATGCCGCCCGCCCAATGTCGTCACACGCAATCTCGCGCGAAGAGACCTTGCTCGATTCATCCCGAATCCTCAGAACCTTCGGCCGAGTGCGGCTCTGATGCCGTGTTGGATCCCATGATCGAATTAACGAAATCCTGATATCTGAACACCTCGCCGCGCTTGCCCAAACCACTCTGCATATTTCGATTGAACGCTCTCCGACCTATGAACCCCTCAATCACCTTCTCGACCTCGTCCTCTGTCAACGGTCGTTCGCCAGGCTCTGGTGCCGTGTGTAGCAACGCATCCCGCAGCTCGTTCAGGTTGATCTGGCCACTGTCATCGTCGTCGAAAGCCGAGAAAGCTGACAAAAGTTCGGCTTGCGGTGATAAAGACGCCAGCATCGTGGCTAGGGAATTCAAGAAGGCCGCCATCGTCATCGTCTGAGGTGTGGATGGGGGGAAGAACTGGGATACGTCTGATGCGCTTGCTGGAAGACCTGAGAAGACATTAGGAATGACGCCAGCGATCTTGCGAAAATTTTCTTACCCAGCTGGCTCAGCATGTCCGCCACGTCCTCCCTATTGATGATGCCATCGCTGTCGCGATCCAAAATCTCGAACCCCTCTCTGAGCGTTCTGACTTGGGCAGGCTGTAGCTGAGACATCGCACCCCCGTGACTGACTGTTTTCTTCAAGCCTGGTCGCGCAGCCAGCGGGAACGTCATGATGTTGTTGCTTTCCTCGGTAGGCGAGCGTACTCGTGGTGTACGGCTCTCGGTGGTCTCTGTTGGAGTGGTCGGATTGCCGAATCTTCCGTTGTTGGTAGCGTAAGACGCCTTAGTCGGCGATCCAGACGGTGTCACTTGCGTGGAAGGCTGGCGCACAGCAGGGGGCGATGCTGGGGAAGAGTCTGGTCGTCGAAAGGGTGAGCTGCGCGGTGAGCCATAGGGCCCCAGTGGAGAAGGTTTGTAGCTGGCGGGCATTGCCTGTGGGTTCGCAACGTCAAAATTCATGTGCTCATCCAAGAAATCGTCTGCGAGAAAGATGGATCCTGGCCTACCATATTTAAGGAAGCTGGGCTGGAAAATGATTTGGGCGAGAAATAGGGAAGGCCTTGCTCAGGAGCTGTGATGTCGCGAGCCGCTTGGCACGAAAGTAAACAATGCGAAATTTGGAGAGTCAGCAGCGGTGATTGTATGACCAATGGCGATGCCGGAAGAGGGAAACAAGCAAGCTCAAGGCCGAAAACTGTGCACGAATATCAAATAGACGTGAGCGATGTTGAACTTCATCGGGAAGCCAAGATGGCGGCGTAAGTCGGTTTCCGAAAGGCCTTGATGCAGATGAAAGGCCAGCTGCTCGGGGTCGAATGTAAACAGAGGCGTCTTTCCCGTGACAACCGCAGCCTTGCATCTCCATCCCGCGGCGCATGGACCAAGTCTGACGTGGGGCAGTGGTGCGTGGCTCGCGAGGTGTGGCTGGTGTCTATATCACTGAGACCATTTATGGATGCCATTAGCCACAGGGGTTTCATGTCAGGACCCCCGGCGCTAGGTGAATTTGAGGTTAAACAGGGAAGCATGGGCCATCGGACTCTCAAAACGGAAAAGGAGGGAGGACAGGGGAGGCGGGGAGAACGTGGAAAGGGGAAGGAAAAGGAGGGGACTTGGTTCAGGGCCCTTCAATGGGGGGCCCTGAAAGCCCGAGACATTTGGGGGGGGGAAAAGGAGGGGGATTTCAGCACTATGGATCAGGAATCAGCACACAAGTCGCTACGCGCACTGCGGCACCTACGCATTCGTCGGCGCTTTCGCAGACACTGCCCATTGCCATCAGCCGAAGCCCACTAATTACTTTACGGCGGTACCACGGATACGATCGAGCAGGCTGCAGTGTCCGCCGCTCTTGTTTCTTTGTTGTCTGTCCGTCCGTCCGCTACCCGCCATCGGGCTGTCTATCTGGCAGTTTTGCCTGCTTGACGGACGGACAGACACATAGTCTGCGTGCTATTCACCTCTCAGGTCACTCGCTGTCTCGTCCGTGGAGCATTCATAACCGACTCCCGAGGTAACTAAAGTGCTGAAGACAACACACAACGATGGCTGGTGTCTATATCCGTAACCACCAGCACAGGCGCGGCGTGGGCACTAACCACAGATCGCAATTCCCCCTTTTAGTGCCGGTCAGGGGCAGACACTGGACCTCCCTCCGTCTTCAATCACACGCGCTGTTTGGTCCAAATAGGTGTGTAACTTCAAGCTTCGGCCGCCTTAGCTGAGCAGTATTCGTGCCGGTGGGGGATCGAATTGGATTGCACAATTTTAAAAAAATAGGAAAAAAGAAGCACCACACCTTAAACCAGCCCCTGTCAGGAGTTTCCAAGGTCCATACACCCTTACCGGAGGCTGCTGAGTGTGCGTAGGACACCCTTACCATCTAGAAGTTGACAATGATGGAGGTGAAACTGAGATCCCAAAGGCAAAGAGGGCGAGAGTCCGAAAAGACCAGACCAAACATCGTAGCAGATCATGTCTGCTTTTCTCTTCCACGCATTGACACTGAACAAGCAGGATATTCCTTTTCTGCCGTCTCTTATTTGCGAGGTCGATCCTGTGTCTTCTCTTCAGTTTACTGTCACTTCTAAGTTGCTGTCCGCATCTGACCTTTCGAAAAGCGCATCCGGCTATCGTCTGAAAACGCCTCTACGCGCTATCCTAAAGGTAGGCTGTAGTACCTGTGAACACCGCAAAGAGCACGCCTGCAACTACGTACCTACCTAGCCTTTGCCTTTATCGTTACCTGACCTCCCACAACGCTTCCAGTGCCTGGAGGTCCCTACCACGCCAATAACACCTCGCTCGCGTACTTACTCTTACTGTTCGTTCTCCCTACCTTATCTCGCATTCCGCATCTCGGGATCCACGACTCACTCGTATCTGGCACTGCCTGACCACCATCCAATTCGTCGTCTCCCGAACCCTGACGTTAGTCGACATCAGAGTTCCGCCGTCTCGGTAGCGTCGCTCATGTCGCACCTGGACATCGTTCGAAAGTTTCTGGCTGCCGCGAGCCGTTAACATTCTGCGACCACGACCACCACCACCACCAGGCCTCCCACCGTCGCATGATCCCAGACAACCAGCTCTACTTGCACCTGTGTCGCTCTTGCTGCACCTGCCCGAACGGACCTCGAAACCGCACTGCATCGGATGGCTCTGACTACCGGCAGCCTGCGCAAGCCTCGATCCCCCCAAACTACCGAACTGAATTGCTCCGCGATTTAACAGCAAAGCTTCAGCATGGCTTCGACACAGACCGCGCTGCCGGTTCTCACGCGCAACTACTCGAACACACAACAATACCAAGCTCCCAATGGCCCCTGGCCGAGTCGTCGGACCTCGCTCTCCAATTTCCCTCCAGGCTCCGCCTCAAGATCCCCGTCGCAAATGTCCAACACGTCTCTCCCCTCGCGATCCCCTCAACCGCCGCCAATCGCCGAGACGGACCGCTCTTCGAATCCCAGCTCCAAATCCAAGACTCCATCCACTGGGGTGTCGTCACAGCACTCGTCGCTATCCGCCCCGCGGCGCTACAACCCCGACGCGCACCCTTCTCGCAAGTTGCGCTCCCAGTACCCGCGGGGTTCGACCGAGAATCATGTCGAGTACATCCTCGTCGCCTCATTCGATATTGACCGAGGTCCGGTCATGGAGCACCAGTACCCTGTCTCCATAACAGGTGATGAGCACATGTTAGCGGAGCTCATGTTGCCCGATCAGGCCCATGTCCGAAATCAGGATTGGACAATCTTCTTTTTGCACAAAGATACGAGTCAAGAGGAGGAGGACGAAGAGCGCAAGGCAAAAGAGGCCAGAAAGAGGAGGAGGAAGAGGTTGAGAGATCGCGTGAATGGAATTGTCGATGAGGAAGATGACAGCGAGGACCTGGGGGACGAAGAAGATTTCGATAATTTGGACGATTATGATGATGAAGAATCGACGGACGACGAGCCTGAAGGAGGGGAAGGACCACCATTGATATACGTGCTGAATCTGGTCAACACGAAACAGGACAAGACTGTCAAGAGAGGTGCTGTTGTCAAAGCAATGGCTATTTGCACCAGGCATCCCTTCTTGCACATTTACAAGGTAAGACACGCCCTTCCATATGGTGGCGCTTCCAAATAACTAAACGATCCTAGCCCCTTCTCCTTTTAGCCTTGGACGAGTATTTCAAGGCCCCAGTTCCGGAGACGTTGGCTATGCTTTACGATGCGGTGAACGCCATGGATCTATCTCTCATGCCTAAGCTAAGCTTGCTCGAAAGGCATCTGCTTCAGGCCAGTGACAACAAGGACCTGTTTGTGGAGAAGTTTGAGCAAATGATTCAAATGCGAATGGCCGAGGACCGTGGCGAGCACATTTCTGATCAACCGTTCGATGCAAGTCGAGAACCTCCAAGGATGCCAGGAGTATCAAGAAAAGGAACGAAGGCACATATCGAACTTGGTTCGAAATACTCCGTGCCGCGTGATACGCACGAATTCGAGAGCAAGGTAATGTACAAGGGCATACCAGTACCAATCAAGGTACCTGTTGCGGTTATGCCGGAAACCGTGGGAGACTTTTCCTTGATCAAGTTGATCCAGAAGTTCTCAGAGCCTCAGGGCAAGTCGCCGCAGCCATTCCCCTTACACCCACAGTTGACTACAAACGGACCGCATACGCATCCAATCATCGTTTTGGTCAACGCGCTACTGACACAAAAACGTGTGATCTTCTTGGGCCACAATATGCCTTCTGGTGAGGTCGCGGAAGCCGTCCTGGCGGCATGCGCCTTGGCATCCGGAGGCACGTTGAGGGGCTTCACACGACACGCGTTCCCTTATACGGATCTGACTAAAATCGACGACCTGCTCAATGTACCAGGATTTATTGCCGGCGTTACAAACCCAACATTTGAACTGCATCCCGAATGGTGGGATGTCCTCTGCGATCTCCCAACAGGTCGCGTTAAGATCAGTAGCAAAATCGATCCTGCGCCAGTGACTGAAGGCTTGGTGTACTTTCAGCAACAAAACCCATCTTATGCTGGACTCGTCGGAGGCACGTCCAAGGTCGCTGCCGAAAGTGATCTCACGGGAGACGCCGCGTTTATGCAAGACATACTGAGGAGCATCGCGGCGAGACACGGCGAGAGAGTAATACGCGCCAAATGGCGCGACTGGGTCATTAAGTTCACGCGAATTGCTGCTGCGTTTGAAGAGAGCGTGTATGGCGCGAGCGCTCTCTACATTGGCGGTGACGAGTTGGAGATGGGTAGTATCGGCATCAACGGACACGGCTACGTATGGCCAGACGAGCAGTCGAAACACAAGGAGCTGGCTGGCAACGTGACGAGAATCGAAGGCTGGAGGAACACGAGGAGCTACTACAGCTTCATCCAGGTAAGGCTTGGAAACAGCTTCCCCTTCACGGGAGGACCTCGAACTGATTCGTCTCAGGACCTCGCACAGATGTACCAAGTCAGGCCACTCAAGGGCCTCGACTTGCACCACATGCATGACCGCTTACGCACCCAGCGGCTCAATCCCAAGCAGAGCAAAGAGATTTATGTTCAGTTTGCCAAAAGCGTCCACTCGTATGAAGAGATCTGTCTGCTCCTCAGCGTTGCGCCGGAATCTCACGCTGGACTGTTTTACATCGCCCTCGGTCTGTTTCACAAGGACCGCGAAGTCCGCCTCAAGACAACGGAACTACTGGAACGTATCGGCGAGCACGAGGCCGGGCAACACTGGTGGAAGGCGCTCAGTCGGTTCGAAAAATTGGCGTACAATCGTATACGCAAGGAGGCTGACGCCGAGATGAGGGCCAGGCTCGAGAAGGAGGGCTTGAGTCCTGAGGTGGAGAGGCGGATTAGTTAGGCGCTTTTCCCGGCCTCGTTATTTGCATACCTCTTCTAGACTTATGATCCCCCTACTTCATGTCTGGCGCTTTGCTCGTTTACCAGGGAACCGGCGTTCTTGCTTCACAACACTGGTCATCTGTTGCTTGCGGAAGCATATCACTGCACAAAAACCTTGTGAAGGGGAAGGGAAGACGAACAGTTCACGATTACGTCAATTCTTTCACGAAGGTCACGATGGAACGGGTGGATGATGCGTCACTTATGGAATCTGAATTTCAAGAATCTCAGCAGCAGCAGCATACTACTAAA
Source organism: Colletotrichum ledebouriae (assembly GCA_036785755.1). Lineage (NCBI taxonomy): Eukaryota > Fungi > Ascomycota > Sordariomycetes > Glomerellales > Glomerellaceae > Colletotrichum > Colletotrichum ledebouriae. The sequence goes on along the minus strand of JAVHLU010000540.1, from coordinate 12,831 downwards.
ACTAAATTTGGTTCGACTACGCGCGCATAACAAACACCCATATCCCCCATGTGCTCACGATTTATGGTATTAACTCCTCTGCCTTCTTCGACATAGAGAACTAGCCAATCAAACCTCAATATTACTCATTTACATTGTTTACAGCCTTTGATTCCGACATTCTAGTCAAGCGGAACCAAGACCGAGGTGCTTAGCGGCGTGGTCTACGTGGTCCTTAGCGAAGGAGGCCATGAAGAAGTAAGAGTGGTCATAGCCCTGCTGAAATTAGCTTCATTCCTGCTCCCGGGTCCATGTGTGGCTTACGTAGTGGTATCTCAGGGTCAGTCCTTCGAGGTTCTTCTCCTTGACAGCCTTCTCAAAGTTCTCGGGCAGAAGTTGCTTCTGAATATAGAAGTTGTCACCGAGACCCTGGCCAAACATCATTAGTCAATCTATTAAGATTTTTTTTTTTGGGGGGGTTTTTTTTTTTTTTGGATCGTCTCCTCCACGGTGTCTGCACTCACAACATCGATGAGGGCGTTCAAGGGTCCATAACTCCAGTTCTTCACCAGCTCAGTCGAATCGTGCTTAGCCCACTCGGCGCGGTCGTCACCGAGGTATCCGGAGAAAGCCTTCTCTCCCCACGGGCACTTGGAAGGATTGGCGATGGGAGCAAAGGCGCTGACGCTACGGTACATGCCCGGGTGGCGCAGGTACAGCGACAGGGCACCGTGACCGCCCATAGAGTGGCCGGTGATGGAGACGCGGGAGCGGTCGAGCTTTCCGGCGTACTCGCGGAAGAGCATCTCCGGGAGCTCCTTGGTGATGTAGGTCTCCATGCGGTAGTTCGTGCGGAAGGGCTCGCGGGTGGCATCGACATAGAAGGAGGCGGCTTCGCCAAAGTCCCAGCTGTCGCGCTCGCCCGGCAAGTCGAGGCCACGGGGAGAGGTGTCCGGGTAGACGATAGCGACGCCGCGGGCCGAGGCCTGGCACTGGAAGAAGCCCTTCTCGGTGCAATTGTCCGGGGTGCAGGTCAGGCCGGAGAGGTAGAAGAGGACGGGCACGGCGCGGGTGGTGGACTGTGGGGGCAGGTACAGGTTGACAGCCATGTCGGTGCCAGTGGTGGTGGACTTATGGGAGAGCTTGAGGAGCTGGCCCCCGAAGGAGGTGATGGTTGCTTTGGTCTGAAAGCCGGACATTGTGTTGGCTGTTGGATTAGATTTTTTTTCGAGGGGGTATCGTTTGGTTCCGAATTGGAATTGGGTATATATGATGCTTCGAACAAAGTGAAAAAGGACGAAGAGGTAAGAAGAGGGGTGAGGAGGAGGGCAGGAGATGGATATTATTCTATATTCTGAGTTAAAGAGGAGAAGGCCGAGCCATTGGGAAGAGGTGGCATCGGAGGGCGTCCAATAAATAAAAACACCGAGTTATGTCCATTGAGATCAGATCGGGACAGGGACAAGCTCGGCCAAAGTGGAGGACGGGCGGCCCTGGCAGTTGTTTCTGCGCATTTTCTGCCATTGACCGTTTGACTTGGTTGGTGATGATGCACCGTTTGGTTTCTGGTGGGGTGGCAGGTTGCACCATGGTGCCGCTGTTGGTGAAAGGTAGCTGAGGTACCGAGAGATTTCGTGATGCAAGTAGCTCGGCAGGGTATCCGACCTTCACCGTCCAGTATTCCGAAAACAAGTGTGTACATGCCAAAGGCAGTGAAGCTATCCGGCTAGAAGTACTCCTGACCTAGCTATTGTGGTGTGTATGTATGTATGAGTGGATGGATCTTTTTCCCCTTAGTGGTGGTGGTCCACTCGCTCATGCTGCAACGAACCCCGCATTGTGTCTTGCGGGAGCTGAGCATTTTTGGTGTGTGAGGTGGGGGGTGCGTCATCGGCATGGAGGGGTTAGCCACATTAGCACGTTTGTTGGTAACCTTGGCGCCCAATCAGGGTGCCTTCCATAGGTTCCAGGCGAGATAATGCATTTCTCTCTGCGAATATCCCTGGGACTGAGTCCAGAGCGCGGAAAGTTAAAAACCCGGCCCAAGGCATTGAAACTATCGATGGGTCGGTGTATATCGACTTAAAACCAACTAAAAAAAAAAGTACGCGCGACAGTGGTCGCACACGTGCGTTCAGCACTGGACAACCTGCGAACCATATACCAGGGACTGACTCTCTTCTCTTTCACGAGAGGCATATGGCATTGCGCGGTTTGATTCGACAAGGTTAGCAGTTAAGCGGACATGGCGTCCATGCACCCGTTCGCCTCATTAACTTCCCAGGGAGCCGTCCTTTTGGAAGAATTATTATGGCAACGTCTTGTCAGGCGTCCAGTCATGAACCTGTCAAAGCTGCATCATCCATACAAACCTGACATCGACACTCGTCCGCTGGCTGTCTTATAATTATCAAAAGAGTTGTCAAACAGGTACCAGTGTTAACTTCATGTCGGGACTGACTACCTTCGGCCGAAGCCGGGAGGACGGAAGATGCCCCGAAACCTCACCGGATACATCCTGCCGCTGTCATTTTGCGCCCGAAGATAAGTGTCACTGCTCCGGCAGCTTGCTTTCTTCCCGAAAAATCGGTCTTGAAATGCGACATCCGTCGCTACCGGGGCATGGTCGGCACCTGAGTAGTTCATGCTGTCTTGTCAGAGAATGCTATGATGGGATGCGATCTAGGGGCCCGAGAGCCCACGCATTCTCGAGTGCCCGAGCAATCAGGGATAGTTGAGACGGATAGCGGACTGACCCGCCCTCAACGTGGATTAACGACCAGCGACTACGGAGTAGGGTAAGATTTTTCCGCATATTAAGAGAGGATGAGGTCGGCAACTTCGTTTCTTTTCACCAGCAGCGGACTCTTCGGGTCCAGACGCCAATAATATTCGAGAGATGGTGAGACAGGAATCTGCACGCGACTGACAGCTCGGGGTCGGATAAGGCCCTGGTGCCAGACGTGGCTGGGTGGACGCTCCAGTCGACAGTTTGGTCTGTTAGACGCCGCTTTACGTCCGCCTCACCGCCATGATATCGCGTACAGAACCTGTGAAATACGGTCTCATCTATTCCTCAGCAGAGCGAGGTCGAAATGGCTGTTACGAGTATCAGGGCATGATCTCGGACGGGTCCGACTTCGCTCGCCCGGGCTATGGAAGGTGTTCATCGCGATCCGCTGCGATTGGCGAACTGGGAGCCGCTCGGGCGGCTGATCGCTTTGTGGCACCTCCGTACGTTTTCCCGTTACGGCACGAACGTCATGGCCGGGCGGCCGGCTTGTCCGGCTATTAAGCAGCCAGGTTATCCCTTGCGGCGCGGCAGTCTCGTCCACTGTGATATCTTACTTCGTTTACGGAGCTTTGAGGCGACGCTTGAAGAAATCCGAGTCTCATCTCAGTCTATTTTCATTCGTCTTCGCTTTTTAAGTCGGATGCGAAGAGAAAACGTGACCGTACGAATCATACCAACTCAACCCATGTTTCGTCGGTCAATTCGCAATACCTATTGGATCTTCTCACACGGGTTCGCGGTCCAACCGCACAATGCTCTCTGATATACTGCTCATGGGGTCTTCCAGCATTAAGCCTAGCTCCCTCATTCGGGTACCGTGCCCTTTTCGTACCCAATACCAATCAAAGTATTCGAGAAAAACTAGAACCATTGACAGTTAGCAAAAGCACAGAGGCTCTTCTGGTACAAACAGAGAAGTGAATGAACGACGAGATAGAAAGGTAGTCAAAAGTCTTAGTCCGTCGCATAGAGATAGCAGAGAGGACCGTCAATAGTATCCATCACCGTCTTGATGGCGATCTGGTCACCCAGGAGGCCCAAGTCGAGCAGGTCGTCGAGAGTCACATTGGCACTGGGCGGGCTGTTCTTCATCGTGCTGGTGCCGAAGATGGTCTTGATATTTGTTAGCGCACGCTCACAAATCCAGAAGACACCTCGGAATTGTTCACGTACTTGGCGGTTATCCCAGTCGAGGTTCTGCCATATCCAGTACACGCGATCCATCTGAGTGTCGTGTAGGTAGAAGACCGGGTCACCTTTCACTACGTCAGCGCTTCAGAGAACACACATGGACATCATCCAACCTACCAGGGCTGACGTAATAATCAGAGTCGGGGTCCAGACCGAAGGCATAGTGTCCTGCGCCGTGGTTACCAATTGACCAAGACCGGAATACTCGGTCTGTCACTGAGCAATACCCTGGAACCACTCGATGTCGTCGTTCTTGGTGACCAAGTCCGTGACGTTGCGGAAACTGCCCCAGGGCCGGAGGACGTAGCCGTTGAGAGCACGCTTCAGGCAGCGCGGATTGTCTTTGGTCGGGGAATCCGAGCTGTTGGAGACCACGGAGCCCAGGTTCGGCATCGCCTGGGTTCCGAAATGGACCGTCATGTTGGGAAAGGGGCCCGAAGTCACGCAGTCGCCGCCGGTGCTATTGAGGGCCAGGCCATCGTGCTCGACTGCGCGGCCATCGCTGCCCATTGAGGTGGCAGAGCCGTCAAAAGCCGGGCTGGAGGCTGGATCATCGCCGTCGACAGACCACTCCCAGTAGGGTAGAGTCCCTGAAAATCATCAGTCTACGTGAGTGTCTAGGGGTAATGTTGGTGATTGAACTAGTGTAGCTGCACTCGGTTCTCAGCTTCTCCTCGTATGTGTGGATCTAGTAACGGTGCTAGAGAAGGAATGTAGCCTTCAAAAGATTAGCAAGTTGTACTGGAATTCATTTACGCAGGATGTCCTCGTGTAGCTATATACTGATGTGTGGACGTAGCTAGTCATGTTCTGGTGAAGAGCCACGAAGTTATCGAATATAGATTTGGAGCTAGGGTGTCGGTGTATAAAAGCGCTCTGGACAGGAGGCAAGCGACGGCGTTGGTGCAGGCTATCCAGTCCTCGCCGGGCATATTTCTCCTTTGTGATCCGTTGAGTCGATGGCCTCCTGAGTGTAGTTGGTCGCTCGGGATATCACACGTCCTGATGCTCCAGCAGACTGCAGCAGCAGCAGCAGCAGCAATAAAGCCGCTGTGAGAATGGCGGACAGGGCAAGCATCTCTTAAGAAAGCGACAGGACTAGGGACTAATGCTGAAAGGAAGCGAGCGTGATCCGAGTTGCAGTCAGAGCTAGGAACGAAAGGCTTGATCGGCTCATAATAGCTTTTTGAGATTTCAGGGACATTTTATATCAAGAGCAACTCCCGGGCCAAGACCCAACGGACTAATGAAAAACGTTCACAACACTAAGCTTTCTTCGCTTTCAACTTCCCGCCAGCTGTAGGAAGATGGTGTGCATGCTGTGAAGCTACCTGTCTAGTCGGGCTGAGTGCCCACTGGGAATCACACCGTGCAAAGCTCATGACGACTTATAAGTACTTCGACGCTCGCCACGCTCGCCACGCACACCTATCCACAGCTTCTGGTCTTGAGATCAAACTTGCTGAAGTTGAGCGGTTGGGTGAGCCAGCTCGAGGCGGGCTGAGATGGGCTTGGTCCATTCAAGCAATATCGATCGGTAATGGGGCGAAGCGGCGAAAACGTGGACATAATCGAAAGTTCCCTTTGATAAGACGGATAAGTTGAGTCTAGGTAGCTTTTGGAAGGCTGTGGGGGATAAAATAGATACGCAGAGATAGAGAAAGAGAAAGTGTCTGTGCGGTAGTGTTCCCCTGATGGACCAGCATCATCACTCGCTGCAGAAGAGCAGCATCGGTTGCAACTGCTCTTCTACTAAGGCGGGGAACAACGAACGCTTGTCTTACGCAACCTACCTCGCGGGCCTATTGAAGAGGTCTGAGCAGAAAAAGACGAGAGCAGAAGAGCGAGGCCTCGGTTAACCACTCCGCAGCGCCAGCCCGTTTCCCAGCAAGGTTGGAGAAAGCGAGCTCAGCGTAGTCAGGTTCTCTCAACCAACAAGTGCTCTTATTTCATCATCGCCAAGGCATCAGCAGAACCGAGTGAAGCATGACTCAAGCCACTTGGTGCCCGCGGATCGACTGCAATCGTCTCTAAATCGTAGAGCCCCTTCGAGTTGAGCACCCCTGCCACCCGTAGCAGCCATTGAAGTCAACCAACCCTAAAGCTTGTCAAGGGAAGTGCTTGGCAACTTTCTTCGTTAACCTTGTCTCCATAAGTCTGTGACAGGTTTTTTGGTTTACAAAAAGGGCCAAACCTGGAAAACCTTATGTGTGATTCAGATGACACGAGTGGCTTTGTCATCGCGGACGTTCTGTTTACGGTCGATCACAATACCAATTAAAAAAGGAGGGCACACGGCACGGCAGGGAAGATGCGATCGGTGCTGTCTGACTCGCCAAGCCGGGCGCTGTGGGTTATCCCTGGAATTCCCTTTCGCGCCCACCCGTTACATTGCATGCGGCCACGCCAGTGACGATACAAGGAAGCAAGTATTCATTCGTGCTGATGTGCTTGCAGCAATCCACGATGAGGGTAACGTACGTCCCGATAAAAAATGGTGCTCCAGCGAACAGACGGGAATCTGATCTTTCTTCTTCACATGTGGATAACGGGAATTGAGATTTTGAAGAAAATTCCATTTCCTAGAGAACGCCACGCTCAATGCAAATCCAACAAAGTACACTGCTTTTGGTGTCCTTCTTTTCTCAGTGTGTTTTGGTATATTTTCCCCTCGAGCTTACTGGTTGTTGACGGTTGAGAGAAATGATTGGGACTTAGCTCGGGATTTGACTATCTTTCAGGCAACGACATTAGGAGATGGGTATAAGTGCCTTGCTTCTAGTCGCATATCTCCTTGCCCCCGGAAAAAGAAAGCCGGAATCCCTCACTGAAGGAGTTCTTCGCACGTCCAGTCCTCGTAGCTGATGTACAGTTAGCTTTACATTCTTCCTACGGCATCGTCTACCCGGGAGGCTTGCGTAGACATGCAGGGAAGGGTTGGAGGGGTTTGGCTGGTTGTTTCACACGGGCAACTTACTATCCGTCGGGCATGTATCTACGCACGATAAGAGGAATCTTCTTCTCACGCATCTCCTTGATGGCGATTTGAAGAGGATCCGTCTCACCTTCCAGGTCGACCAGTACTGGCGCGTTCATGCTACAGGAGCCCGCATTAGCATGTCTTCTCGACCGATGGGAGGGTGATCAATTGGGTGGGATTGTCGTGTACTGGGAGTCTTCGGTCGTACCTGATTTGCAAGGCGCGTGTGCCGAGAATACGGGCGCGCTCGTACTTGGTCATGTAGGGTGTGGTGGTGCGTTGGTCGTCGGGGATCTTCTTGTCCCGGTGAGACTTCTCGTTGCCCTTCCCTGCGTTCGCCGCAGCGGAAGGGTCTCCTGACACCACGACGTTGTCGGCTTCCTCTTCGTCTCCCTCAGCACGACCGACTTCCTCGTCTTCGGCGGGAACCTCGGGGTCCCAGTAGTCGGCGCCCTCGTCCTCGTACATGGGCTCGTCGCTGTTAAACGTTAGGGTCGCGCCTTTTCCATCAAGCGAATCTCATCCGAACGTACCCGCCACCAACATCGTCGTCGCCGAAGTCAGACATTGTAGGACCCAATTGAGTTTGTGAGTTGTTGCGTCGAGTAAAGTTGAGCAATGGGGGTGCGATACCGCGTTTGTGGTTAGTGTCGCGGGAAAATACGAGCTGCGACTGCTGGACCGAGCCGTAAAAAATTATTGACGAGGCTGCGATTTAGCAGTCGGGATGTGGGTCCGTTCTTATCTTATCAGTAGCAAAAGTATCCGGGCCGAGGAGACCCCGGTCTGGCTGGCAGGAGCGCACAAAATTTCGTCTCACCGCCTGCCGAAATTCTGCCAGAAATAAGTTCACCAGCCGGGATCTGGAGATGATAATTCTTTTTCATCGTCAAGAAAGGCATGATATTCCTCAGTTGTTCGTCATGACGAAGAGAAAAGCTCAAGGGGCCGTACTGGGCTCGGTGTCAAAGAGGTCGAAGGTTGACGACCCAGAAGCCATTGGTATGCGACAAAGCTGCGGTGGTGTAAGCCAACCAAGATCTCGCTAACACGACGTTCGAAGTTCCTAGCGACGATGACTTCGACGACACGGCCAGCAATTCCGGCTCAACAGCCAATGCCGAAGCCGACGCTGAGACGGTTTTGACGGGGCAAACTTCTCTCACCACACGATCCCGGAAGTTTCCCTCAGATTTGAAGACCATTCCCTGTACATATCCCGACTGCGACAAGACCTTCAACCGCCCCGCACGTCTGGCTGCCCACTTGCGCTCTCATACCGACGATCGCCCCTTCAAGTGCACCTACCCAGGATGTGACAAGGACTACCGAGAGGAGAAGCATCTTCGTCAGCATGTCAAGGGCTCCCACACTCAGGAGCGAGCTTACACCTGCACACACGAGGACTGCGGCAAGTCCTTTCTCACAGCAACCCGCCTCCGCCGCCACCAGGACGTCCATGCCGGCCAGGAGCGCTTCCGCTGCCGCGATTTCCCCCCGTGCAATCAGAGCTTTCGCAAACACAACACTCTCCAACGACACATCCGTTCCGAGCACCTTGGCGCCCACGCCTATCCGTGCCCGGAGCCCGGCTGCGGCGCAGGTTTCGACTCCCAAGGTGCCCTACGTAACCACACCAGGCGCGAACACAGCGAACCTCAATTCTGGTGCGAGGAATGCGGCGGCGACGACGGTAGCAAAGCTGGGTTCACGACTCTTGCCCTCCTCCAAGCCCACATCCGCAAGGAGCACCTCAACTGCATCTTCTGTGATTTCAAGTGCACCGGCCAATGGGAACTCGAGCGGCACGTGGAGATGCGGCACTCCGGCATTCCCGTCGAGGCCCGCAAGACGATCGCCTGTACTTGGAAAGGCTGCGATAAGAAGTTTACCAAGAAGCACAACCTCACGGTCCACATCCGCACTGCCCATGAGGGATTCCGGGTCGTCTGTGGCGAGCTCGATGTTAGTAGCACCGCGGGCTTGGAGGGTTGGTCGAATGAGCGGGGTTGTGGCGCCGGTTTCATCAGCAAGATGAAGTTGGAAGAGCATATACGCCATGTTCACCTGGGCTTGAAACGACCACAGGTCAAGCCCGTCGAGGGTCTTCCCAACCATCTTCTCGACGACATTGCTGGCACGAACCGCAATATCCGTTGCACGATGGAGGGATGTAATGCGCGTTTCATCCGCCACCACGACCTCCAAGTTCACCTCGAGAACCACCCTCCCATAATTCCTCCTCAGGACCAGGTTGAGGCTGCAATCCTGAGCTTGGCGAGTGACACTATGGACGATGCGAACGCTGGGCCGTTTGACGGCGACCGTGAAATGCCCGAACTGCCTCTTTACGGTATCATCCCTGGCGTGACCGATTTCTCGGAGAACTTCACCAGCGGAGAGCAGAGCCCGGAGGATGATTTCTGGATTGGTGGCAGGACCAATTTCAACTCTCCGCAGCGGACGTGGGAAGAGGAGGAAACTGCCATGCGCGCACTCATCGACGACGATTTTTCTCGCTATGTCGACCCGGCGCTGGGAAACATGGCATAAAAATACAGCCTATGATTTTGACGACGTATTGATACCCGGCTGAGCGCCACACCTAAACTTGATGGATGGATGGGAGATCACACTAAAAGTTGTTTCTAAAGGAACGTATATGTTTTTGGACGAGTTGACGGGCGCTGTAGAGGGAAACGATGCATTTGATCGAGCGAAATTACGCTCGCGTTGTCCAATGATGATGCTTTGTCTAAGATGTCCTTCTCTCCCGACTCTTTACCGCTAATCAATTCAAATTAGTCAAACCTGGTGTCTGCGAACGCTTGATGGCGATCCAGCCATCACGTCAAACAGTTGAAACCTTCCACTAAACCCAATCCCTTGCGTTGGTATGATGTATGTATGCCTTTGCCGTGCCGACCGTTTCCAAATATGACTCTGTAACTCCAATTCCCCAAAAATGCCTTACGCAAATGCCTGTCGTGTTCTCAATGCATAGACGCGATGGCGCCGGTGATGCCTAACAAGGCCATGCCCGTGAATCCGAAAAATATGCAGAGATTGCGGTTGTGGTTCAAGCTGAGCGCCTCCACGAACAGCTGCAGACCGACGCTCACCATGATGCCGGCGGTAATAGCAAACATGCAAGCGTAAGCCATGGCGTTCGGTGTGAGGTGGGTGTGATTGGCCAGCTTGAACCACAGCACGGCAATGCCTGCGCCAAGGGGTTGGCTGAGACCGCCCAGGACAGCAGCCCAGATCATGGCCTTGAGACGGCTTCCGAGCGCCATGTACAACGGCAGTGCCATGGCGAACCCTTCGGTGATGTTGTGGACGAATAGCGCCATGAAGACGTTGAAACCTAGTGAAGGGTTGGCATGGTTCGTGGCGTAAGTGATGAAGCCCTCGGGAAATTTGTGAAGCGCGATAGCAATCGATGTTTGTAGTCCGAGGGATAAGAATGCGTTGGTAGGGACGTGATGGTGATGTTGGGCTTCTAGGTCTTCGTCTTCGTCATGGTCGCTGTGCGCATCGTAATCGTGATCATGGTTATGATGACTGTGACTATGGCTGTGGCTGTGGTCGTGTTCATGTACTTCGTGGTCCGCGTGATTCTGTGACGGCATAGGCTCGCGCGATGCCGCGCGACTAGTGCGCACTTGTCCGCTCATTGGCGAATGACATGAAGATCCGCCTTGTTCCAAATCCTCCAAGTCAGTGTGGCTGCGGGCGTACAACTGTCCCATACTTGTCCTCAGCATCGTTGGGTGTCTCGAAGAAACCGCCGAACGGTTACCAAGATGTTTGAAGCATTCCTGACCGCAAGGGTCAGTGTACCCGAAACAGGGCCCCTCCTCATCGCAATTGGTTTTGGTGTCCTTGACGAAAGACATGACCCGTTGTTGGACTTGGGCCATGGACGGTCGTCTTTCGACAGTAGCGCCGCGGATCCGCGAAGTCCGCGCTGGGGTTGAATTCGTTGTGTTGATGCTTAGGTTGCCCTTGCTCGAGGCATGTCGCTTAGATCTGATAGTTCCACCATTTTCTTGCGTCTCGCCATTGAGCAGAGGCGTAGACTCGGTGGCATGGCCATTTTTGGCTATGCTTTCGACAAACGGCCGCCGTGACGATCGACGGCTTCCGGAATATAGAGAAGTTTTTCTACTTTGGCTGCGGGAGCGGGTGTCTGCTTCGTTGTGGTTGTGGTCGCAGTCGACCACGTGCGACGGCATATATTGGTGTAGCAGGCGCGAAATCACCTGGATGCCAAAGAAGCCTCCAATAAAGCAGCCCATCATAATAAAGCCAGCTATTTGGTCTTGGAAGCCGTCCTCCTTAAGGTACTGTTTCGCTGAAGGCAGCATGCTGTTTAATGCGGAATAAAGCTATAAAGCAGGATTGGCATCAGTAATGGTTTTCGAGAGTAAATTGCATCGCCCAATGGAAAGAAGCCTCACCATAACGCCGAAGCTTAAGCTTAGAGAGCTGGCAAGAAAGACATTACTGTCTTGTATTTTGAAATTGCGCTGGCCAGGAAACCATTGTACGACGATATCAACGCAGATGATGGATGCGCCCACAACGCAGGCTGTCAGTGACATCAGTCAGCAAAATTTCAACAACCAGTTCGCCGGCGCGGCCGTGCCAGCTCCGGTCACTCACCAATACCGCTCACGATACACATGATCCAACCACGGGTATCGTTGTCAACGTCTGTTGTCTCCATGATGGGCAACGTGGGCTCAACGCCTCCGGTCGGTGCCTGCAGTAGTCGCGGTGCTCAACGCATGAAGGGGTTGAAGAGTTTCGAAATCTTTTTCTCGGACTCGCGGATCGCTCACTTGAACCTCGAGTTCACTTCGAAGTCCCGCCGATATTCAACAACGAGTGTTGGTGTGGCTGCTCCGATCGCTATGCAGTAGAGCGGGTGACCTCTGACGTAGTACGGCGCAAAAAACCCAGACGGGTGGGATAGGTTGTTGGCTTGAAGGAGACGCAGGCTACCCGAACGTCGCAAGTGGATAACTACGGGGTGACTGTAGGTTTCGGGAAAGGCGTTATGATCTTCGTCGCGGGTAGATTGTGTAGATAGATAGGTAAAGAGATAGGGCAAGTTAGGATAGAGGTAGTAGAGAAATGGTGATGTGTGAGAAGGAAGTGTATTGTTTTGCTAGAAAGGGTAGTGATGTCGATGGCGCTTTGCGCAGACAGAGTGGGGGAATGCTGGGAGCACCTGCACCTTAAGCTTTCTAGCAGCGCAGCATGCTGCGCATTAGTGGATTAGGGGCACTGGGTTTGACGCCTTTTGCTGGAGCCTCTGCGTTGTTCCTGTGCGATGGTCGATATCAACCGGGGGTTGGGGCCTTGTTCATAACTGGTCGATGCCATCAGGGTTCTCAAAAATGCATCCCTCCAACAAGCCAAAGTCTCACGCCCGACGAAGCCCATTTCCCAATCATTATGTTGTGCATCTCTGCCTCGAGCCCCTGTCTGCTGTGTATCATCTAGCTACCGCCCTGCCTGCAGCTTACTACTGCCTGACCTTCCCAGAGAGCAATCCATCATTCTGCAGCACATTTACAAATTTATATAGCGGCTCTTTCACAGGCAGGTTAAAGCCCCAAATCCCAAAAAAGTTTCTTTGTTATATAGGGCAGAGTTATCCTGGGTAAGGGCGTGATAGTTTACTAAAAATAATTAGGATTTGGGCTAAGTTATAGAGCTACTAGTTAGCTAAAAAAACAAATATTCCAATTCTTTTAAGGGACTATACCTTATTAGGCCTAAATTTTAGCTTATATAAGAGGTACCTATTCTAGCTAGATTTATATATTATCCCCCCCCCTACTTAATAGGTATTTCCCTTAATAGGGGTTAATTT
>JAVHLU010000539.1:0-54938 GCA_036785755.1 Colletotrichum ledebouriae | reverse complement strand
TTCCAGGAAAAAATACCTCCTTATGCTCAAATTTATTAGCTTTCATCACCATATTACTCAGCCTATTAATATCTATTATTCAGGCTGTTTTACTGCCCCTTTTGCTACCTATATACCTATTCTTACACTATTACCTAAGTATAGTCTTTATATAATACCTTTTCCCTTAGTATAGTTATATAAAGATCTAAGTAAATTATTATAACTTATAATAAAGTAAAGGTATAGCTAGGAGTAAGGTTATTTAACTAGCTTAGTAGGTTAGTAAAAAGTAAAAAGGGGCTAATAATATTAAGTAAAATATTAAGAGCTTCCTAATTAGCTTTAGTAAAAGTAAACTAAGGATATAGAGAGTGCTTTTTAACCTAAGCTAAAATTATTATTTTTAGCTCTCTTATATAAATATATATTAGTATAGTAGAGTTCTATCTTATCTTAATACTACGAAATAGGTATAATAATTACTAATCTTTCTAAGTAGACTTCTAGAGGTTAAGAAACTCTTAGATCTTCTTACTAGATAGCTTTAAGGAAATAGCTAGAGACTAAATCTATAGAATTATTAATAAGTAGATAAATATTTCTAAATATTAATAGTTACTTACCTTTTAAATAATATTTCTAAATAGATTAAGAGAAGTATTTTCTCTAGTATCTAGATCTTAGCTTTCTAAGCTAAATAAGCTATTATTATTAGAGTCTTCCTTATCTTTTAAGCGAGTAATTAAGGGCTAAGACTCTATAGATATATCTATTATAAGGATCTTAAGAGCCTTAAAAATAGCTCTAATAATTAGATTAAAGATATATATTAAATAGCGAATATAATATATTAGCTAGACTAGAGATACTAAATCTTTTATAAGTTCCTAGGCTAAAACCTTAGGCTTAAAGGAACTTATATTATCTATTAAAATAGTCTAAAAGTTAATAGTTTTCCATATCCTTTAGTATATCCCCTTGAGGAGATTTAATATAGCTCTTACTTACTTAATTACTATATATCTATTAGTTATATTAATAGTACTAAGGAGTACTTATTATAACCTCTACTACTAATTAATAAAATAATAAAGAATACTAAGTAGAGAGTATTTTAAGCTAAGAGTACTCTATATATTAATTATAAGAGAGATATAAGTACTAGGAGGAATAGACTAAAGAGCTACTTATTAGATCTATAAAGCTTCTTTAAATACCTATTTCTAGAGGGTTTATTATAATAATAAGTAGTAGAGTAGATTAAGATATAAATAAAAGTTCTTAAAGGTAATATTTATAATAGAATTAAGAGAAAGGTTAGTACTAATAATAAAGTAAACTAATACTTATTATTTTAAAGTAGGTATATTATAAGCCTCCTAAGCTATAATTACTATAAGAGATTACTATAAAGATATTAATAAACTTATAGGTATCGCATTTCCTCTATTCTTCTATATATAATAGTATACTTTTAAGTTAAGATATTATTATATAGTACTTATACTGGAGTTCTTAATTACTAGATAAGTAAAAGATTATTAATAATATTTATAGAGTAAATTTACCTCTCCTAAGATTAAATTATAGCCCTAGTAGAATAATATCTAATAAGGAGTCCTATAAGGGAGAGTTTAAAATAATTTAGCTATTTCTTTTTACTTTAATTTATTAACTATTAACTATAGGGTATATCTCCTAAGTAGAACTTATTTAAGATATTATAATAGAGATTTCTAAAATATAAAAAAGAGTTAAGTAGTTTTAGGAATAAAAATAATAATTTATAAGTATAGCTATAACCTAGTAGGAGGGGTATAAGTTATTATAAGCTAGGTAATATCTAGTAGCTTAGAAGTATCTAATCTAAAAGGGTCTAGCTTATAAGGGTTTAACCTAGGAGAACTTACTATTATTAATAATATACTAAGGATATAGAAGGGAAGATAACTTATAGATTACTATAAAGTAAATATAAATATAAAATAAGTTATAATTATATAAGTAATTATTCTAGGGTTTAAATCTAGTTAGATCTAAATCCCCTATCTTTTTTCTTCTTTTACTTATATTTATCCTTTAATACCTCGCTTACTAACTAGCTTTATATCTAAAGGGAGCTCTCTATAAAGAGTAGGGAACTCTTTACTACTAATTTAAACCCCCTTATTAAAAGCGGAGTATAATTAAAATAAGCCTTGAAAGAAGCTAGTTAGAGAGATTTTAAAAACTCTATAATAGAGTATAGGTTATATAATATATATTACCTAAAGTAGCTTAGATCTTAGTAGTTAATCTAAGATCGAATTACTACTCCTTAAGTAGAATCTTATAACTAAGTTCGCTTAAAAAATGAATAATAATTAACTACTATAAGTCTAAAAGAAATAGTAGCTCAAAATAGCTTAAAAGAAGCTAATTTAAATTAGAAAATAATAGAAAGTTTATAAATAGAGACCTAGTAGTAAGTAATATAATTATTTTCTTAAGCTATTACTAAGAAGTATAATAACTATACTTTATAAGATTTAAAAATACTAAAAATTAACTAATCTTTTAATCTTATAAAGTAGATTTATAAGATTAGTTTAAGAAATAATATAAAGTCTTCCTCTTAAAAACCGCTATTAAATTTAATTCTAATTATAAGCTATAGAAGCTCTCTATAAGATTAGCGAGTAATTCCTTATTAATATATTTAGAAGTAAGAGATATTCTAATCTTTATACTATAGGACTTTATTAATATTAGTAGATATAAATCTCTATACGATTTATACTAAGCGTATAACCTTATAGAAGAAGGATATAGACTTAGTAAAGTAATTAATAAAGGAAATAGTAGTATAGACTACTAGATTAGTTTAGTTTACTTAGATTACTTTAAATAATTACTATAATAATTACTTACTTCCTATTCCTAATACTGCTACTAATTCTTAAATCTAAATAACGCTCTACTTAGTTTACTTAGATTATTTTAAATAATTACTATAATAATTACTCACTTCCTATTCCTAGTACTACTACTAATTTTTAAACCTAAATAAAGCTCTATTATTTAGAGCGAAAAGTTAAGCTAATAAGTAAGCTCCTAAGCTATCTTACTAACTTATAGCTAGTTATAGGGGGTATTATTCTATATACGCTTAAGCTTAAGGAAGAAGGGGATTAGCTATAGAATAGTAAAGAATAAACTATCTATTTTAAATAGGAAGTTAACTACCTAATTAAAAGTAGTAAAGGTATCCTAAAGCTAGGATAAACCTATAAGCTCCTAAATACCTCTCTTAACTACCTAACTAGTAATTTTAATAAATATAGCCTTAGCTAATAGCTTAAAGGTAGGGGTATAGCAGCGCTTAGCTATAGTATATAATATACTAGATATCTTAAGGGTAGGATAGTATACTAAGGTAAAGTTACTATTTTAATTAATATAATAATAAAAGATTACTATAGTAATATATTACTTATATCTTAATCTTCTTAATAGAAGTATTTAGGATTAAGTCCTTCTACTTCTTCCTAGAGAGGCGCTTAGGCTACTAGTATTTAATAAGGGTAAACTAAAGAAATACCTCCTCCTTAGTAAAGATATCGCTAGCTACTAGATAATTATAGCTTATTTAAATCAAGCTATAGGTATTTATATTAGCTATAGTAAAAGTAGCGTAGCTTAAAAGACGCTTAAGCTTAATATAGAGTCTCTTAAGTATAACTTCCTAATTATTATAAAAGAAGTAGTACTCTTAGATATAGTTTTCCTATATTTATTATTATTATTAGTAATTATAATAATTATTTATAGTAATTTACTTATCTAGATTAGCTTATTAATAATTATAATAGATTGCTTAGTAATATTAATAGTAGGTATTTTGTTATTAATACCTATATCGAAATTAAGTAACCCCTTAATATTATCTAGATTTATCTAGGTATCCTTATTAATCTTATTAATAGGGATATCTTCCTAAGCCTTATCTCTATCTTTAGCTATAAGATTATAATAGCTAGAGGAGGCTACGCTAGCTATTCTAATAAGCAGCTAGCTTAGGTAAGTTCCCTTAGATATCTTATAGAATTATTAGTATTTTAACTAAATTAATAAATAAAAATACTTACTAATAAGCCTCGATCTATTAGATCTCTTAAGCTTCTAGCTTAATATATTTAGCTATAGAACTATTAGTCTACTTACTTAAAGCCTTAAGGGCTTTAAGTTTATAAGCCTTCTACTACCTAAGAGCTTTCTTAGTATAATTAACTTCCTTTTAAGCCTTATTTATATTATTAATTTGCTAATAAGAGTTCTTAGTATTAGTATTCTTAGAATACTCCAAGTCTACTTTTCGCTTTACTCCTATACTAGACCTAGGTAGTTAGCTTATAATAGATTAGTATAAAGGATTACTATAAAAGTAAGTAGAATATATTATAATTATATCCTAAGGATATCTTATAAAGTAACTTATTAAATAACTAAGAATATTATCTAAATTAGTTATTTATTAAGAAAGATAATAATACCTAACTTATACTAGCTATAATTATATTTTTACTATAGTTATAATAATTAAGTAGGTAGTTATTAAGAGAGAAGTTTTTTCTAGCTTTAAAATGTTAAAAGATATTAAATATATAACTAGTAGTTTATATACTAGCGTAGGCCTCTAGCCACTACATAGTGATTTTACCTGCTCAAGTGCAATAGACCTTCTAACTCCGCGCCTCCTGATAATATATAGCCTTTAGTCACGTGATCCTCTCCTAACTATAGCTATACTTATATATACCCGTTATACTAGATAGCCTCACGATCTTCAACTTTATATCGATAATAACGTGGTTTTTTAATTATTTAAACTACGAAACTATCGACTTTTCCTCTCGCGCACCACCCGCGCCGCTGTTAAATACCGCCTCTATCACCGCTTTATCCTATGTGTAGCGGAGTAGTTAATAAAGGAGCGGGTTTTATTGATCGTATCGAGGCTAAACTCTCTAGCGATCCCCTCTATATTATTTACGCTAAAAGGCGTGCCTCGCTTAGGCTTAGTATATTTATATATAGGGTCTAGTGCTAATATAGTTAAGGGATAAGGATAAGGATAAGGGAGAGGTATAAGGCCCTGCTTATAGAGCTTCTTATACTTCTAGCTATAAGAACCTCTTAGGAAAGACCTCTCTAGTTAAGGAGTTACCTCTTATATAGTAGTATTTATAATACCTTTAGCACCTTACTAGAAGGTCGACCTTTTAGGTTAAGGAGTTATCTTATATAATAGCTTTTATAGCACCTTACTAGAAGGTTTAGCGAGGGCGTTTCTAAGCTACGAGAGCCTTAGTAGCCTGTTTAGCTCTAATATAATTAGCCCTAGTATAGCGCGCGTCCGACTTTATATAATAATATTTAGAGGGTTTACTTACAAGTAGTAGGAACGTATAGGGTTCCTATATTATTTTCTTTAACTAGTAGAGGGTATAGGTTAAATACCTATATAGTATTTCCCGAATTATACCTGCGAACTAGGTGAATTTATTATAGTCTTTTTGCAAAGGGGCTGCGGCGTAATTCCGAGCTCAATATACTAGCGTATTAATTATTATAGTTTCCCCCTCTTTTATCCTAAAAAAATAAAAATTAAAAAAACTCTAAACCTTTTTATTAGAGTATTCAGAAGACGCTCTGTTTAATAAGCCTATTCTTATATTTTTCTAATATTTAGTTAATTAATAGTAGATTTTATAAGTTTTAAAATCCTTAATAATTAGGTTTATACCTTCTTATTAAGTTAATAAAAATTATTATATATCTTAAATTCTTTTCTAGTTTCTTAACCTTCCTCCTATAACCTATAATTACCTAATATACTAACTAGTAATTATCCTTTTAATTAATTATAATAATTATTTATACTAATATTCATCTAAGCTATAGCTTCTATATACCTAAAAATATAATATAAGGCTTCTTAAGCTATAAAAAAGCTTACTAGATTAGCTTAAAAGATTACTCTAGCTTAGAATACTATTATAACTACTTAGGATATTACTAATCCTCCTTAGAATACTACTAATCCCGCTCTAGATATTATTAATCCTTAGGGTATTAGTAATCCTTAAGATACTAGTAATCCTCCTTAGAATATTACTAATCCCGCTCTAGATATTACTAATCCTCCTTAGGGTATTAGTAATCTTAATTAGAATTTTATTATTACTACTCTAACTCTAAGTTAAAATACTTAAAAAACTAGGCCTTTTTTAGCTAAGAAGACTAAGCTTTCTTTAGCTAAGAAAATAACTAAGCCTTCTTTAGCTAAAAAGATTAGACTTATTAAAGTTATTAAGAAAATAGCTAGAAAGTTTATTAAAAAGTCTCTCTCTAGCTAATCTCTTACTCCTAGCTAAGCTAAGAAGAAATATTATTAATACCTTAGAAATACGCTTAAATTATTATAAACAAATAGCTATAAATTAACTTATTTAGCTAAAGGCTTTTATAAAATTAGGACTTATTAGAAGTTAATTAACCTTATTATCCCTAAGCTCCCCTTCTAGTAACTTTATAAGGAGATCTATAATAATATTAGCTTTAGTAATAATAGCCTTTATTAGGAGAAGATAGCTATTATTACTCTATAGGAGTCTTTAGAGAGCCTTCTTTCTAGCGTTTTTAAGAGTATATATCCCCTTAATTTCTTAAGTTTATTAAACTAATAAGGTTAGTAATTAATCTTATTACTATCTATACTAAATACGTTATTATTATACCTAAGAACCTTAAACTAGTTAAGGCTATTTTAAAAGTAGGTAAGGTTTATAGTGATTAGTAATTTAAGTTATAAGGGTAAATAAGGGGTACTTAGAGATAAATAAGTAGTAGTAATTATTCTAATAGTATATAATATACTTACTATTTAGGCTAATTACTATAAAAATTATCTATAACTTCTAATAAAAAACATAAATTACTTATAGGTACTCTACCTATAAGCTACCTAAACCTATAGGTATAGTACTTATACTATACCTATAGGCTTAATTACTTAAACCTACTTAACCCATAGGTACCTATGGGTAACTACTGCTACCCACGGGTACTACCTATAACTACCTACCCATTTGGCGGGTACCCATGGGACCCGTGGGCCGGGTAGTTGCTAACCCTATAGATCGATAAGTTGCCCCAACTGCCCTTGGTTGTGGCACGATGCGCACCCAGCACGAAGGTCAGGATAATTGAGGCGCTGCATCGAAGGGGCCGATACGTTGGTATGACTAGCGACGGCGTGAACGATAGTCCGAGTCTGAAGTGTGCAGATATTAGTATTGCCATGGGATCTGGATCAGACGTGGCTAAGGAGTCATCGGATATTGTTCTGACGGACGACAACTTCGCCTCGATTCTCAATGCTATTGAAGAAGGTCGCCGCATTTTCGACAATATCCAAAAGTTCATACTGCATGTCTTGGCTGCCAACATCGGTTTCGTTTGTGCGCTTCTTACCGGCTTGGCCTTTAAGGATCGGTCTGGAGTGTCGGTATTCCAACTTTCGCCCGTTGAGATTCTTTGGATGCTCCTCGGGACCGGTGCATTCACTGAAACTGGCCTTGGCTTCGAGAAGGCTGTCCCTGATATTCTCAACCGCCCTCCTCAGAACGTAGGTTGCATGAACGTCCACCGTTGAGAACGATACTGACGATCCACATCAGCTCAAATACGGCGTCTTCACTCCGGAGTTTCTCTTTGACATGGTCTGCTACGGTCTTTTGATGGCAGGCTGCGTCCTCGGCTCATTCACGATCGTCATGTTCGGGTTCGAGGGCGGCAACCTCGGAATCGAGTGCAACAACGCTTACTCTGCGGAGTGCGACTCCGTTTCCGTGCTCGCGCAACATGCTATACCACGATGACGTGGATTTTCTCCTTCTTCGCATGGGAACTCATCGACTCCCGTCGCTCCCTGTTCTACATGCCCCATGGTTTCAAGGCTTGGGCTATGCATCTGTGGGGCAACGAGTTCCTCTTCTTCTCGGTCACGATCGTATTCATTGCCGTATTTCCGACGTTGTACATACCCGTTCTGGATCATGTGGTTTTCCTGCATCATGGAATCAGCTGGGAGTGGGCTGTGGTGTTCATTGATGTTACTGTTTTCATGGTAGCTGCCGAAGCGTACAAGTGGGTGAAAAGAGTTTACATTAGGCGCCGGGGGAAGACTGCCAATGTCGGGTTTGGAGATGAGGTAGAAGTGTCCGCGTAAAGCATGGACATTTTGGCTGTGGCGTTTTACTCAGTTGGAGCATAGCGATTCGGACTGGGTCATGAATATTCTTGGTTATGATTGGTTCAGGTTAGAAAACCTCAGCTTCTGAGTGCTTAGTGTAAGCCGGGTATCATGGGTAAATGCAAGGGTTCCCTTCCTGTTGCCCATCAAACTTCAGATCAGTCGTCTTCCTGTATCTGGGCTTTCTCATTTTGAGCATCTTCCTCTCGAAGAAACTCCCGCGCCGCCACCAGCGCTTTGCCCAAACGATTCTCTCCCCAGTTTCTTTGGTTGACCATCGCATTCTCTCCAGTGAACCCAATACCCCATATACGATCCTTTGATGCGGCCTCTGCAATCATCCTATCGCCAGTTCCCATGAGAATTTTCTTCAGTTGAGGGTTCTGCCCGAACTTGGCAATATTCCCGGCCTCTACCACGGCGCTCTTGACTTCGTCCCAACTTTCGTCCGTAAACCCAATTACTCCCTTGCCCATGGCTTTCTGAGCCTTTGGGTCTTTTTCGCCCAATATGGATGCTTGCCGAGCAAAATCGCCAAACCGCGCCGCCTTGCAGTACATCATGTATTGCTCCGCGCAGTTGAAGGTGACGCTGCCGAAGGGATCCCTCTCGTCGACTGCGCGTCCGACTACCTGCGACATTTGCGGCTTTGGCACGGTGAATGTTGCTGGATACCATTGGCAAAATTGGCAGTATTTGAACTTCTCTTGCGGCATGAAGAAGAAGACTGGCAACTCCTCGTCAGAGTCTGAAGATGGGGAAGGAGGCTTGAGACGGGCAGGTGTATTCTGCTGGTTGGTTTCTTTGTGCTTCTTCGCCATGTTTGGTGGCATCTTATCTGCTACGTGAATTTGACCTTGGTGTGATGGGTGAGGCTGGCAACCGGTATGAAGCTGAGGAAGTTGGTGCCCGGACGGCTTTCGGTGTTGAGGACTGGGTTTTAACCAACGCCCCTATTTGCTACGAAATAGAATCGCCGAGGATGATGATTTACATCCGCAAAATGAATTCCGGAGAAGGGTCCTACCCGGCTGGCAAAGTGTAAGTCCGCGCCGCCTGCCCGGCAATTCATCTGAGCTTGTTTCGATTTGATCGGATGACAGCAAACACTATTTGCCTCGCTACCAATCCTTTCACACCTTTCCGATCTAGCTCGGAACTCTGTTTGGTTGATATTTTCAGCTTCATGTACACTTTGTTGGCTCTGGATCCAGGAGTCACCATACAAAAACGTTCTTCCAATTTGATAAGATTTCCCTTGAGCGCATCCTATAAGTTTTCACCATGGCCTTTGCAAGCAACTCGGACTCCGCGACAACACTAGCCCATTTAAACTAGAAACAAAGCAGCAACGCGTTCACTCACGATGTCCGACGATGTGAAGCTTGTGGCGTACGACACTCTCATAGCCATCGGCTTTTCCGAAGAGAGAGCGAGCAAAATTTGGCAAGACTGGCGATCGCAAAGAACCGAGTCGCGCAGTCAGGATTTGCGTAACCACGATTCCAGAATTTCCTTCCACGAATTCTTCACACTCGGCCTTTGGGACGAATCAAAAGAGCCAATTGGAATCGACGACAAACATTGGCATGAATCTCTCGATAAATACGGTATCAGCCACGAAGCGAAAGAGGCAATCATGGATCCACAGTTCAAATACCACCGCCTGTCCCGATCCCTTCGGCACTGGATCAAAGAAACCATCGACATGCGCTATGCTTGGCTTCAGACACGATTGGAAGAGGCTGGGTCGTCTGAGGCAGATAAGGTTTCGACGGCGCTGCCCAAAAGAAAGGCCGCCACCGTTGCTCATGGCCTCCTCTCCCGTCTTCGTCGCGATCCGAATCCTGTCAAGCTCTTCAAAGCTGTGAACCTGGATCGGGCTTTCCGCCTGGTTGATAAGAAGGGGAATCTCAAGTCCGTTTCAGAACTTCGGAGTCCACAGCCTTCCGACTTCAGTGGGTGTTCAGAGTTTCTCTACTTCAACCAGGATTACCACGTGGCCGAGGTCGCTGCTGAGTACGCCAGACGAAGAGCACCGAGGAGCAAATTTGCCATTCTATCGCTCACGATTCCGCATCACAGGCTTCAGATGCTCGAAGGTTACGAGACTTTGTGTGCCTACTGGCCGAGCCCTAGATGGAAAGAGCTGATCTGGAGGTCTCGAAGACGCCAAACATTGACTTCATCTGACTATCTGCGCAGCTTTCAAGTGGCGACTCTTATCATCGGAACGAAGGCTCGCCAATCCAACACCGTCTATAGCAGGATGAGATCCTCAGAGGAGATCACAGAGAAGTGCGTATATATGGTGAAAGGCCCCGACGGGATACCAACGCCAGCTGTCCAGTTTGCGTTCTCAGCCCAAGAGGGCGAAGAGTTTTTGAGGGAGTACGGAAAGTTTGGGATTGAAAAGCACCTATGACGGCTCACCGGTACTAATACCAAAGTCGGTCAAGAATGCCAGCTGGCGGCCGGCCACTCAGGTGAAGCTGAGCAGGATTTACGAGGTCTCGTATGTAGCAACATGAATATCGATTAATTTCTCTAAACCCTCGTTCTTGCATTACATGCCACAACGGTTCTCAGCTGACGAGCCAGGTGGCTCCCGCTAGCCAGTATTGTCCACAATTATCGGGGAAAGGGCACATAAAACCCATTCGGTTGCTCGTGTCTCCATGAAGCCGAGTTTTCAGCATGACAGTCGGCCGATACACCTGCTGGTAGCGGTGGAAGTTCAGTGCTTGGACCCCCTAAGCTTGGCGAGTACAGGGCGAAGCGAGTGGTTCAGGGATATTGGGCCATGCGTAATGGACTTTTTGGTGTTCTGAACCACACATTCGACGTTGCGCGAGTCAGCCCTATGGAGCTGTGAATGACTCGCATTTCCATGTCAATCGATTTGGAGAACGATCCGGTCAAATCGGAGTGTTGGCCGGGCGCAAAGGTAGCTTTCGGTAGCTCCCGAGATTGGTTGGGACGCTACAATATGAGTCTCCCCTCAAAGCGTCTCCTTTCAACACTTTGTGCGCCCTCTAATGAAGCTCTGACATACACCTCGCCAACATCGGCTTACCACCGACCGACAATCACACATGCAATGGACTCGTGCGGGCGACACAAATGAGCTCACCTATCATTTGCCAAAAATGCAAACCGTGGAGAGAAACACAAGGACGCTGGAAACTTCATCTTCTGCTGTGTTACGGTACAGCTGACTGGACCTGGCTCGGAAAGTGCGCTTCAAGTTCATCCCAACCGGGCGGGAGCCGCAACAGCTGAAACTTGCATGAACTGGTTACAGACTCTTGGCCTCAACCCTTTGCAATATGTTCGTTGGAGCTTTCGCCAATAGTTCATGAAGCGCGGTTGATATGGGCCTCGATTTACCTGTTTTGTAAGTCAATGCAACTTGGGGTCCCCTTTTTCGGAAGCCTTCCGGGTACGACCCTGGCTGGAGCGTGGGGTACAACCTCACATGAGCACGATCACTTTCGAAATGTCGGATTCTTTGCATGAACTTCGTTAGGTAATGAGGCCCAACTGCTGGACTTGAGTGAAATGAGCATCTTGGCGATAGCCATCGAGCTTGGGCACTGAAGTTGTTCAGCCCAGATAAGTAGTATATATAGAGAGTTCACCCGCGGCTGTTTGAATGGAACTGGTCTTCGTTCTACATCCACGACCTCCTCTTCCTGGCTTAACTATATCATCTCTGGCCGCCTCTTCCAGATTTTCTTGCCTTGGTTTGCACCGCCGGCCTACGCTAGAACATCCTCCAGATACCGTTCCTCACACCCTAGATCAAGCGCCCATCATGAAGATTACCAGCAACACACTCTTGGCCAGCTTGGTGGCTCAGGCCTCGGCTTTGGTCCAGATGGAAGTCCGCTACAGTGATCGCATGGTCGAAGTCGGTAATCTCGACCTCTTCGCTGTGACATGGCAAGCCATTTACGCCGAAGCCGGCAACACCCGCGCAATCATGACCGACCGATCCTTCGGCACCCAAACGAACACGTGCACCTGGGCCGAAGACTACGATCCCGACTTGACTGTGCAGGTCAAGATGAACGGCGCATGGGGCCGGACGCCTGGCCTCTCCGACAACCAAATGCGCGACGGTCTGGTGCAGTCCATGTGGGAAGTCCTTCGTCACGTCTCGGATTCCTACGCCTACGAAGTGTACAACGGCTGCCGGGGCCTCTCATGGATGGACAGCGTTAGCTATCACAAGGATGCCGCCTGCGGACCCATGAGCGCACATGACTGCCAGTACGCGTGCCGCAACGAGAACTCCCCGGGTATGGCTCAGTGCGAGAACCTGACGTGGGGTCACAAAGTCCCTTCGACGATGCGCGTCACGGCTTACATCGACGGACGTCTTCAGCCTGATGACCTCATCATCGAATTTGGTGCTACGGCAAACCAAGAAGCTGGTGGCTGTGGTCTCGTTGGAGAGGTTGCTGGCTTCCTTGCTGGTTTCATTCCTGTCGGCGGCGACCTTTTCGCAAAGGGTATCGAGATCGGCTGTGCCGAGTAGGGGCGGTTCGTGAGAAGGGCCTTGATGAAGGACGCAGTGATCGAGGGGGTAGAATGCTCGGGCTGAGCATAACAAATTTATTTTTCGGTATTTGGGGGGTGACTACTATTCTCCTGCTCTATATATTACTTTTTCCAATGCACATATCCACGCTTAACAACGTCCATAATATTCCCACACGCGTTGACTGGTGCTTTCCAATCCTGACTGAAACTTTTTGCTTGGACGAAGAACTACCCATTTGTGATAAATCTTCACTGTTGAAGCGTTTTCCTCACGAGTATTACGGATCCAGGCAGAAATGCCAAACAGTGTATCCAAGGGCCAATATTTAGACATCGAAGCACAGGTAAAGACAGCAACTCGCCATATTAAAGACTGTTGAAAATGCTATAAGGCTGGCTGATCCATTTGATTGCCTTGAGGAGCGATTGCTGCGTCCCGACATTATCAAGTCTCTGATGATGATGGTGGTGCGTGCATTCGCCTGGAGGGGAACTTAATATGCCGGGCGAGCAAGTCAAGCTCGGATGGTGGCAGGCTTCTTCCCTTCTCTTCCAAATCCCCATTTAGTTCAAGGATCGCCCATCGCTGCCAACAATAACTGGGCTGCGCGCAGACAAGCGCTGACGCCTCCATCCCTTACACTCCCAGCGGCGACTTTCAATTACTCAGATGTCAGCCCCTCGTAATAATCATTCTGTTTGCTATCTCCGAGAATGAGAGTAGCGGCTTCGATCAAATTGAAAGCATAAGTTTCACCTCGGTTGCCTAGTCCAATAGGTATGCCCACTTCCACGCTCTCTCAGGTCAATTTCTTCAATGCCGGACCTTTGACTACGACATGAACTGCGCCAAGCTCATCTGCCTCCATTACGCCACCCGCTCAACTAGTTCCAATGACCAATCTAGTGGATGGGTCAGGAGCCTGGACGGGGAATTGCGATATCAGCCAAGCCAGATTTGATGAATGTACTCCCTCTGCCTCAGCAAAGAATGAGCAATGGACCACACGGCTTGCCGGCATGAACCCCCAGCAGCTGAACATTCAGTTCTACTACTTTCCCGGGTTAATCCGCCCATCTGCTTGGTCCACGGTCGGGGTTGCTGCCAGAGAAGATGACTCCTCCTACAGCCTCGTTGCATATTTACAGACCCTACCCTGACGAGAACTTACCCTCTCAGAACAAGGACGATTGCAAGCACGATATCCCTGCTGTCACCGGTCTATAATCCCCTGAATAACGTCTTCGTGTTCGCGTTGGAACCACAAGAGGCTGCAATAAGTTGCTGTCCCAGGTCTGTACAAATCAGATATTTTTGAAGCTTCTCGTTCTCTAGTGACCAAGGTTTTTTCGGTGTCTGTGCCATCTCAGAGCAGACTAGTACTGATCATACACCACAGCGTCTATACTGCAAGGTGGTCTGGAAGAGATTGCTTTTCCAAAACCCCCAGAGAAGCATATACTGCTACTGCCGGATGCCAATTGGTACTCGAGAACCCCGCGGTGACAGATGTGGATATTACATAAACTTTCCACCCGGGATAGTGCTTTCAACGACTGCCACTAGCGCTAGCTTTGGAACTTTAATCGACACTATGCAACCTTCGGAAGAATCAGGATTAGGCGGTCGGTCACTACGCCTGCGGTGACGCCATCTCCAACGGAAACTCCAAGTGTGGCACCTTCGAATAGGCTAAGCCTGGGAAAGTTATCGACGATATTCGTTCCGGCAAACTGTGGGGTCATCTTCGTGCTTGGGATAGTGAGAGTGGCCGTGTTGTGATCATTCCTTGTGTATATATTTTTCGGTTCAGCGGGCCTTATCACCTTCCACTTCCTTCCTCGATTCGAGGCTACAGACGCGGGAACACATTAGGCTTCAAGTTGCTAGGTATAAAAATCAATTCAACGTGCTGGGTGGTAGTCTTATTTGGTGTCTGCATGATCACTTGCTTGCGCGTATGTGGATCCTGCCTGGATTGACTTAAGTCATTTATCTCACGAGAGTAACTATTTCGTGCAAATTATCAACTTTTATTATGGCGAACGAAATGTTCAGCAAGCTCAAGGTCGTCATTGAGCTCAGTTCAGTCGCGCTTCAAGTGAGTGTAGCGATGTGAGATTACGCGCCTCCAAGTGGAGACCGTCCGGAGCTTGATTGAACGCACAGACAGTGGAGTTGGCTAAGGGTATATGTAACAATGTTTGTCAATTCGTCATCAACAATCAGCCCGGCTAGCTCAATTTGGTCAGAGCGTGGGACTTTTAACGTGATTTCGATTGCGACAGAAATCCCAAGGCTGTGGGTTCGAGTCCCACGTCGGGCGAGCCCGATTTCTTTTGGCTTTCCATATGATTCTCTCTTTAAGGACATTGCGAGGGTTCTTTTTCCCTTTTTAGCAAAGCGAAACCGACGTATTCCACGTTCTTGGTCGCAGCATATTCTCTTCCTGGCTTATCGCATTTCAGTCGCCCAACGAAATCATGATTCTCCGAAACCCGGGCAATGGAGTTGTTGAAGACTCACTGGTTTCTTTGAAAATTTAGTGCGGGTTGCTTTCCGATTCATCATTTAAGCGGTATGACGCCATAATCCAACGTCCGACGAACAAACACATGGACGGAGGTCGGCTGCTTGCCATCCATATCAATGTCCCAAACCAACGTATTTAACAGTTAACAGAATCCGGCGGTACAACTGAGAGTCAGTAAGAGGATGAACGAGTCAAGTTGCAATCGATACGCTTCATTCTTCTGAGTGACTAAACAATAGGGTATTCTAGAAATTTATTATTTCGTCTGATTCGTAACTCATCCCGCACTACTGGCGTCTAGGGAGTATTTCGACGCATCCACCCGAACAAATCGCCTTTTATCCTGTGTCGCACGTGTTGATTGAATCCAAATGTAATCGCGTTGGCAAGACCAATATACTGGCTCGAACTTTGAAGTGCTGCTAGGACGCGGCTCTGAGAAGTATTACCACTGGCCTCCATAAGGCGGTTGACGAGACCCGGAATCCAAAGCAAAACGTACATGACCGGGTACGCATTGAGAAGCATCATGCGCTTGATCTCGCGCTCGACCTTCCTCGTCTGCTTGCGGATGGGAAAGTCGCTCGTTATGGTTGTCGTCGCATTTTGAGCAGGCTTTTTGCTGTTGACGTTGTTCGGGCTTGGGTTCGGGGAAAAGTCTCTGGCGAGATCTCGGGGGGGAGGTAGGTGCCAAGATAATGTCGAACTTCTGCGCCTGGACTTTTTCCGCTTGGAGGAGGACGTGATATTGTCCTTGCCATAGCGGGGGAATTGCGCCTTCGAGGGAGGCTGCATGTCGCGGTGAAGATATGACGGACCGCCACTCGCGCTTTGTTGAAGCTTCTCCTCTTGCTCCAGATACGAAAACCTCGCTTCCGATGCTTGGCTCATGTCCATATCCTGGTCGTCGAATCGAGAAATCCTTGCTGACATTTTCCGTCCCGTGTCCATTTCTTCGACGAACTTGGATTTTCTAGCCGGCCTGGCAACCGCCTCGTCGTCATCGTCATCGTCGGAACTGGGTCTTTTTGCTCGGCCGGGTCCCGTGTTCGCTCTTTGCGACGACTCTTTCGCCGCCTCGTTATCTGTGTCAGGCGATGATTTGAGCGGCTCATTGAATGTTGGCGTGGGCCGCTCGAACTGATCCATCTCCAACTCTGGCGTGCCAATGATCTCGAAGCCCTGCTTTTTGCGGATCGAAGAGGAAAGCGCGTTCGCGCTGGACCCGGAGGTCCCCGTTGCATAGAGCGCATCAGGCGTGGACACCATAGAGCGAAAATGACGGCCAAGGTACCACCAAACGTAAAGATATATGAGAATCGTAGTGAAGATGACGGCAAAGCGCCATCCGTGTGTAAGAGCGTATCGAAGATCGGGTCGGTCTTGGGAAATCCAGCACCAGTTGCCGCTTACGGGTTTCATCTGGCCCATGGCGGTTGCGGTGGCGCTGGTAACTATCGGTACGATCCATACCGAGAGACTGATCACAACCTTTCTGAAGGTCGATGCGTTGGGCATATAGGTTTTCCGTGTAATCGTAAGGAAGGTAACCACGGCGATGGCGAGAATAGAGAAATCGGAGGCCTGAACTGACAGTTGACCAATCATGCCGTTCAGGACGCAGGCCAGGCCGGGCATCAGGTCTTTGTTTTTGATGTAAATAATGCCTGATATTGAATTGTTAAGAGAGTTGATGAATTCTTTTTGCCAAACGGTCCCGAGTCAGCTACATCTTCCCTAACAGGAGTTCCTCGCAGACTATCGAGACTTACCAGCCAACGTAAGGTTAAGAATGAGGGCATGTCGAAAGGAACGCTGTTGGTCATGGTAGAAAATGAACGAAATCAAGACGCCGGTAGTCGCGAGAAAAGAAAGTATGCTACCCGAGAGGGTAATAGATGCGACTGCCGCATCGAAGGCCATCGTGAACCCGCACGCGAAAGACGTTGGTTGGCATCCACACGACGACCTCGCGGCCGTTGTGGGAATGGTTATCGTCTTGTACAAAAGCCAGCGCGCGCGTCATTGCTCCCAGGACCGCGGACTGGGCGATATTGGTTATCGTTACATCGATGGAGTCACGGGTCAGCGGTGCGAGTCTTGCGAGTCATGAAGCCGTCCAGGCGTGGGTCTTCCTCCCCCGAGCTTTCTATTTATTGAGTGATTGGCGTCTGTGATGCCATCTGAAGTTGGACACTTTCCGCAACCGAGCCTTAGATGCCTGTCTGTTCCCCAAAGGTGCTTCTTACAATGATTTGTGAATTCGCAATGCGGTTCTGCTTAGAAACCGATGCCAGACTACCACATTCAACAGCCAGGAAGTGAGGCTGGTGATACGCCTCCAAGAGTTGCTGAGATGTCACTCTGACGTTGCAAGGGCCGAGGGACTAAGGGCCGCACATGAATTAAGACAGGTCCCCCTTAATTAACACTTGGCGTTTTGGAATGTAGCACTCAGTGACAGGACCCGCTGCATAGCCCAAAACCAGTTGGCTGTTGCTCAAAACCGTTAGGCGAAGGCGCAGTTCCACGTGGATTTGAGTCTCAGAGAACCCATTTAGTTGTCCGATCTAACCGTAGCAGTGTATGTTCGACCGTCATCCGAAGTGCGTGGCGCGCGTCTGTCGTCTGTCGCCCGGGCAGGAACCCCTCACTTCTCATGTTCTTTTGGCTACCTGCCTCTGGGTTCCAGTTCTCATCGGCTCTGATCTCATCGTGACGCGCGAGCCGAGCACGTCGAGGATTCTGCATTGCCTAATATGCTCAGTCATAATAGCTTCATTACCGACTTCGTTTCCGGACTGCTTGGCACTGAAAACTTTTCATGATCTGCTCAATTGAAGTTCAGCCCAGGGATGAACACACTAAATGCAACTGGTTTTTGGGTATATAGCTTGTCTTGGCCCCGAATCATCCCGTGGGAAGCCCTGTTCGGGGAGGATGAAAATATCAGAGTTTACAGCAAGTGGAACTGGGAAACAGCCCATGGCAACGTTTTCCCCCTGAAAAGACGTTGGGATCCCCTGCTCGCTTAGCCCGCCATGATTGAGCAGACCCGGGAAGGCCCTCTGAACTCATGACCAGCTTCCCTGGCGGGCTCAGGAGGATGAACAGGATGCAACTGCATGTTCCAACGGCACTGTCGGAGTCTGCTGGCCATATGCCTGGCTCAGCCCTGTCGCGTAATTGACAGGCAAAATCCCATGTGCGTTGGGGGCATGTTCCCGTGTCGGTGCCAGGCCCGCGGAGGGCCGACAACGGTCCTAAATATTCAGTCTGGCCAATGCCTTCAACTCCGCAAGAGTTGATTCCTACAAGTGCGGTTGTCGTTCCTTGGTGAAACATCCTGGCCTCCAGTCGTGCGTCTGGAAAATTTTCGTCTCCTTCACTCACTCGCCGCACTGAGAACTGAAACCTAATGCGTAGCCTAGCCCTCCGAGGATATTTCATCTATCGCAATAATGGAGAGTTCTATTTTCGGCTTGAACCGCGCCGGAGTCGGGGGGAGGGAGGGAGAGCCCGCATAGCCGAGCCAGACCAGCCGCTTCGCCAATCGCGGCAAAGGAAGGGTTATGGTAATTTACTTTTAGCGTGTTGCTAAAATAGTTGTTTTCCGCGGCAGTATCAATCATCAGCATCGCCAAGAGAAAGGTTGATCGAACTGGTGCCGAGGCCGATATGACACCCCAACCACCCATCCGAAATATCGTGAGCAGCTGGTCTCTTGGCCCTCCCACCCCTCTTCGGGCCAGACTCGACGTGTCCATCTGTTGACTGAAAACGATATCTTTATTGGGCCCGTTCTCTCCGTTCTCGTGGTTCCAGACCATGTTTAAAGTTGGACGAAATTAATTCCCCGATTTCCATGCGAACGGCTCCGCTCCGTAGAGGGGCGAGACATGGCGGATGGGAGAGCACAGAGCACAGAGCACGTCGAGACTCACGCGAGGATTATGCTGCGATGTGCAAGAGGTAACATGAGTCGTACAAGTGTGTGATGCTCAGCCTCGAGGGCCCGGAAACAACGGATGTACCCTGACATTGCTACCTACGTATAATAATTCAGTGCGGATAAGCTTTGGCTTGGGTAAGTTGCCAGCCCAGAATCTGGAACACGCCCCTAAACTCCTGAACGAGATTGCGTATATGGTGATTGGCAGGAGTCGGCGTTCAAATCAGCAGGCTAATGGGAGGCACGTTTCCGACATAAACACCACTCTCAACGTGTGACATGAACACTGTCCCTTGTTGTTTCATATTGGCTTTCACCAATGCCCAACGCCAAAGGGACAAAACAGAACCAATTAGCCGGACGGAGCGTTCGATCTGTTTCCGAGTGAAAGCTTTTGTTATACGGTCTCAATACCTTTTGTTTATACTAATACTGACAATAGTCATCTTCAAGTGTCGATGCGTTATTCTCACAATTAATTACGGATTATCACGGTATGCGGCTGTTCGACATCAGAAAGCATGGAGGCTAAGTCTACATCTGAAAGGGCAGGTATAGTAAGCTGCGTTTAGGATGAAGTCAGCACTGATTGTCTGGCGAGTGGGACAGCTGAAAACATATGAGACTCATGAGTCCTGTGCTTCAGCCCGAGATGGGAACTGAGACGCCTGATGGGTCGGATCAATGCCTACTTCCTTGAATAGCGCCTCATTTGCCAACTTTCCAATGCTATGAAAGTTGTGTAAACCCCATTGTTTTGCAACCAGAAGATCATACGGAGCAGGCCAATCATCGACTATGACTCAGAAACCGTGCGGCTATAGTTTCCGTTCATGACTCACTTGGGTTTTCATCGCACTTGAACTTAGAACGCTCTTGGGTATGAATTTCTCATTATCTTCAAGCTAAGGATGTCTTCTCAGTTGATACACGCTAATACAAAGCTTCACTGTGTTCCCAAAAGTCTAGGAAAGTCGTTCTCAACATCATCTTCATTCAAGAGTCCAATTTGATGACCCATTTGCCTTGAAGCTAAAAGACAGTTAGCATACGCACGCCAAAGGGGGCGGTCTTCATATCTCACCTTCCCGGCATGCATTGTCTGGACCAGGCGCTCGACGTCATCCAGTTTAGCCAGTTGTATCTTCGGTACCACTGCCCGGCGCTTTATGAATTCCAACGCCTCTAAGATATCAGCTCTGGTGCCGACTGCAGAGCTCAAGATCTTCCACCCCTTCGCAATGAGCCACATAGGGTGAAAGTTGACTCTGGCTTCAGGCCCTAGAACAGCAACGCACATCAACGTTCCGAAGGGCGCAAGCATCTCAAAAGCCTGCTGATACGCAACCGTCGCTGTCGCTGCGACCACGACAGCTTTTGCGCCCCTTCCTTCCGTTACCTTCATTACCTTCTCCGCTAGGCTGCCCGGCGTCGTGACGTCGACGTAGTGCTCCGCACCCTGGACCTTGCATATCTCAGCTTTCTCCTGGCCAGCATCAACGGCAATCACCCGATAACCCATGGCGTGGGCGTAAGCTACCGCCAGGGCCCCGACGCCACCGCCAGCCCCCGAGACCGCAAAGTACTGTCCGGGAGTGACGTGACATCCCTTGACGGCTTTGTAGGCCGTGACGCCAGCACAGAGAATTGGTGCAACCTCCTCATCAGGAAGATCGTCAAAGTGCGGTGGTAGCTTGGCGAGGTAGCGGAGGGGCACGATTGTGTACTGGGCAAACGTGCCGTCGTAGGCCTTGGCCGAATGAAGACCCTTCTCACACCGAGTTTCGCCTTCGTTGACGAGGTCTGTGCAACTGCCGCAAGCGCCGCAGATGTCGCGAGTCCACGCCACGCCAACTCTCTGGCCCACCTCTACGGTTGTATCCAGAGCGGCGATATTCGACCCGAGAGCGGCAATGCGGCCAACACCTTCGTGACCTAGGATGTTTCCAACGGGTCCAAACTGGCCCAAGGCCAAAGCTAAATCCGAACCGCATAGGCCGGACGCGGTCAACCTCACGAGGACCTCATTCGGGCCAGGCACCGGTCGCGGCGCATCGCGCACTGCGAAGGTGGGCGTTGCGTCAGATGTTTGCGGCGACTGCGCCTTGTCAGTTTGTCTGGGCCTTTTATGATGGAAGATCAGGATTCGATTGTGGGGTGACGCACCGTCAGGACAGCAGCTTTGTGTGTTTCCATCTTAGTTGAGAATAGCGATAGCCGTGCAAGGTTACAGCGTCAAGTAATCGACGTCGAAGTGGGTACCCACTAGTCACAAATGAAGCAGACTTTGAAGGCAGGAGATGACTTGAACATCAGATGAAAAGAGCCTTTTTAAGCTTAATCCCAAGCTCTTCTGGTCTATGATGTAGTTTCTTGCTCCCCCGCTTGAGGTTGGTGGGGGAAGTCCAGATCAATCGGATACGTATTTCCGCCGACACGAACGGCCGAGTGGCCGAGGACAAACAGCGGAAAAAGCTTCCAACTCCGGTAATTCATAAAATTCATCATGATGGGAGACAAAGTTCACGATATGCTGCGGTTGAATAGTGTGGCGAACTCTCCTGGGTTTGAAAAATCATACTGAGTTGCCCTGCAGGTTTAGTGGAAGCTAGTGTCGCACGTTGCGCTGTTCACGATGAGTTCGGCTGTTATTGTCTGACTGCTGAAACGTTTCTTACCGACTCATTGCCTAGACGTCCAGCCTGGAAGAGTTCGGCATGCTTTACAACATCAGATTGGCGAGCGACTGCCCACGTGACCAGAGAGAAGAAGCATAATTCAAACTCAAGCATCCAAACTGGGTGCCTAAGAAGAATCATCAATACTTTTGGTTTAATTGTATTTGGAAGAGTGAGCTGTACAGCATCACTATGATACTGTGGGATTCAGTAGTACGAGTGGACTGAATCCAAAGTTCCACAACAAAACTACGAAAGGCGCATGTCTCGCGCTCGCAGGACCTGAGAATTCTTCATATACCCAGAGATTGTCTGAACCGCACGTCAGCAAGCCAACCGAGAAGCAATTTGATCATCGTATTGAGACGGCTTCATTGTCACAAACAGACATACCACACGAAGACACTAATCGCTGGCACGGCAATCACGATGGCGGCTGAAGATTGGCAGCCTGTTGTGCCGTACAAGACAATGATACGTTGTTTCCATACCACTAGAAAACTTTCGAGACGTGTTGCTGACTGGGCGAGGGGCTACATAGATATTCGTATGGCGACGTCCTTGAGTCCTGGGTCTAATCTGGAGTGCCCTCATGCCTCTGTTAGGAACCAACAAATCTCTGGATTGTAGAGGAGCGTGCTGGACCGAAGGAACTTGAGATCTTATTCTCACGCACATCTGATCCAGCTTCGCATCTTGAAAAAGTTCATCTTGCTTTTTTAGCTGAACCCCACTAGCTGTCAAGCTTTGCCCAACACACGATTCGGAAGTTCTTGAGACAGAGGCCGTAATGCAGTGCTCAGACGTGACAGTACTTGTCCGTGTCGCCTAGTTGACTCTATACCAAAGCGATATCCACGTCCACGCTCCCCTCGAAGAAGCCATAATCGGCCAACGCGTAAAAGGTGCCCAGGCGCTCGAATGAGTCTTTTGCATAGGTCCGCGATGATCTGCACAAGACTAAACCCACGTCGAAGAAGCTCGGCCCGGGGCCAACGTCTGGTGGTACATCATCACTGTACTCGGGCAACGGCGTGGTCTTCACTCTGCCCAATAAGAAGAGCTCGACTTGCCGGGTTATCGAGATGTCAAATGAACCCACCCAGCGGTAACAGTCCGGATGAAATCGTGCAGCGCTGATTGGCCGCCCAAGATTCGAGACGGGATGTATGTACATTCCGGTTCTACGTAGGAACTTGGGCTGGCCTTGCGATGTGTCAGTTCGCATAGGCAAAGCAACTCCAGGCGCACAGACGAGGGCTGGTATCATTCTTCCAGATACCTCCAAGACCCAATGGCTGGCCAAGAAGCCATCTCCACGCCCACCAGGTCCTGGATGGGACCTGCTCGCCCTAAGCCGGAAGGACTTGTCTGTTGAGAAGTCTTCCCTGCTCACAGTGAAGGGCCAGCACATGTGTCTGACGGTGCGCACTATCTCCTCGGCTTTGATAACCATGGATGCCCAGGACCACGTGGGAATCCTGGGGCTGTGATGTCGATACGTTGCCAGGTCTATGCGGCGTTGCCCAGCCAAACCTGGCTCTTGGACGAGGAATAAACTCCACAAAAGTTCTCTTGGCAATTCGTCTGCCGAGGTCATGAGAAGCCCAGCAAAGTTGCAACATCTCGGCAGAAACCCTAGCCGGGAGCATTGTCGCAGGAGGCTGCCGATGTTGGCAAGCTTCTGCTCTGGATCTATGCAGGGCAAAATCAAGTATGGGTTAATCAGATCCACTGGTACGGTTGATGCAATCTCGGCCAACTCTCCCCAGTAATCTGGCATTCGCTGATCCCCGACACCGAATGCAGCGACTGAGCTCGTCTGTTGCCTGCGCTGGCACTCGCACTCTTGGGCCTGGAGGCATTCCCAGACCATCTCTGAAGCGCGCACGTGAAGAACTCGAGGCGATAACATGATTGCCTGGTAGACATAATCCTGCTGAAGGACGTTGACAAGCTTATTGGCCGGCAGCTTGTACCCCTCAAGCTTGGTTCCCTTCAGAAATCTGTGGTCCCAAGACATAGTCTTGCGGGCGAATACGGGATAACTCCGACCCTTTTGTTTGAGTTGAAACGTGGCGCCTTCATGAATCTCGGACGGTTTGCTTTGGGGGATGACTTCGATGACTTCAACATTGTAGGGGGGCCGCCTCGCCCGAAAGCTGCTTCTACGCAGGTCGAGCGATGTACCTCGATCAATCAGAGCGATGGTGAAAAACGAACGACCGAATATGACGTCCTGTCGATCTACGTGCCAGTTCCGGTCCTCCTCGTCGTCTTGAAGGACGCAAAAGTCCGGGATCCAGACGTGTCGAACGTTCTGCTCGTAAGCCATTGTGATTGTTTCCTGTAGAGCGACGGGGATCTGCCACCATTTGACGCCCCCCTTTCGACGCTCCTCGATGTTGTGCGACGTCGTCGCCGACAAGGGAGGCGCATATTGAGTACTCGTAGCGGAGTTATGAACCACTGCCACATAAGGTACTTTGTTGGCTGAGAAGTCGACCAGTCTGATGCCATTGCGTGGGTCCTTTGGGAATTCCAAGACTCTCCTTGGGCCTGTGATGCCATCTTCTAGGGGACTGCATGTGTATGCGGAGCTGGCAGGATCAGGACCACAAATTGTGTGAGACGCGGCGCAGGCCGATATCCAGCCAGACACGATTTTTTGTCTCTTCTTGGAACTCAAGCTTGCAGCGGGCGTATTGGTCAGACTCAAAGCTGGCCAAGGTGACGGCTTGTCTACGAGCAGAAAACAGCGAAGTCAGACTTCTTATAACGGAATAACTCTCGCGGGCTGTGCAGAGGCTGCGCCCAGGGCGGTAGTTCGGTTATCGACTCACCAGGTTTTGCAAAAAGTTCAAAGTTTGCCACAACCCATCCCCGGCCAGCCTCGCTCGACGCAGTCCAGATACAGGAAATTATTTCAATCGGAGTCTTGAGAAATATGTTGACTCGCCCACCACCCCAGTGGATACAGTGCGGAGGAAGATTCGGCTTCGTGAAATGTCGAACCCCTTGAACCACAAGAGAGCAAAGGCTGCATCCTCTGTCGGCGCTCTTTTCGAGGGATCTGAACTTGAGGAGCAAAGTATCGGATCCCATAAAGAGCCCCTGGTTAGGGTCCGCAGCTGGAAACTTTTCGGCATCCAAGTCGCGACAGATGAAGCATTTGGGCTTCGACGCCTCTGATTCCAAGTCCGCGTAGATGTCGTCCATCGCCACATCGAACCAATAGGAGTGTGATATAGATTGGGCTGTGAAGTGTGGATGTTAGTGGCGCGGGGAGTAAAGTTGGCGAGAAGATGGATCAAGATGGAATTATCACAATGGAAGTTATGGAACCCCTTACCATCGCGACGTGGTGGACAGATCGACCCACTTTTCCTAGACAAGGTTACATAAGACAGAAAAGGACCGCTGGATCGCCATCGCGGCCAATCATGGGCTCTTATTTGGGTCTGAGAAAATCCATCCAAACCCGTCATGATGTTTAGAAAGTACCTACACGAGCATTCATCCGTGCCTTGAATTAAATCTGATCATCTTCTTTATTTCGGGTATCCTAGGCATGCTCTGTTTTGTCTAAATAAATCATCGCTTTTCTATGGTATGGATGAATGTATTATAGTCCTTCTCTTGATCGGACGCTTTCAACGCAGTCCTGCCACCTGATCGCCTTCAGATAGATGCACTCGATGACGGCGATCAGAACCATGCCACCGCCGAGGCCAATCCAGGCACCGTCAAGCTCCATCGCCGGGGTGCCCAACTCGAGCCACACCGCCAAGGGGACAGCTCCGATATAGTTGACAGCAAATACCACATACGCTGCAACAGACTGTCGGCCGAGGCCTCGGAGGACACCGTTGCATCCGCAGATGATGGAGTCAATTAGTTGGAAAGCGCCGACGGCAAGCATGGACTTGGTCGCCAACTCCTGGACCCTGGCATCCTCAGAGAAGACAAGACCGAGTTGGTTCCGGAATAGGAAAACGATGACGCCGTCCAGAATGCCGACCACGGTGAAGACGATGGCGTATAAGCTGGTTGCCCGACGGGCAATGGGAACGAGGCCGGCGCCGATGAGATGGCCTATGCGCGTAGAAATCGCGACGGAGATGCTGAAGGGAATGTGCCACATGACGACAGAGATGGTCGTCAAGATGGTCTGCGCAGCCAAATGTTCGGTGCTGAGATAGGATGTGCTTAAAGTTAGGATCTCGAAGGCGGCCCATTCACCCAGGTTGACAAGCGAACCTGCGATTGACAGCTGGACTGGTAGGCGCCATTCTTGGAAGGCCTTGCGGGAGAAGCCGCCCCAGCATTGATGAGACCATTCTCCGAAGGAGACGATGTAAACGAGAAGGAGGATTGGCCTGAGGTCGTTGGCAAGTGCCTGTCCCAAAGCAGCTCCCTCCAAACCCATGTCCATCTTGAAGGCAAACAGCCAACTCAGGAGAGCATTGACAGGGGCGCAGATTATGAGGACAACCATGGCACTCTTGAACTCGCCTTGGGCTTGAAGAAAGCGCTTCAGGGCCTCGAACGCGGCGTAGCCAGGAATGCCGATCAAGCTGACTCTCAGGAACGAGCCAGCTTTCACAGCCAAGTGATGCTGCTTGACGAAGAGTGATAGTATCGACGGGGAAAAGATCCATACAGCGCCGATGGGAATAGTGGCGATGGCCATAAGGATAAGCATGCGCTGAACATGGACTCCGACGGCGGTAAGGCGTCCGGAACCGTGGGCCTGGGCACAGAGGGTGTCGAGAGCTGTAGCCATTCCCTCATAGATGGCAAGTCCGATGATGTTCATGGTCGTCAGACCTATACTGGCGGCGGCGAGATCATCTGCGCTGAGATGACCCGCCACGAAGGTGGTAATGACGGTGAAGGAGTACTGAAGCAGATACGTGGCGATGAGAGGCAGTGAGTACTGGCACAGCAGCCGGGACTCGGTCAACCAGCTGCTGACGACGTGCTCGGACTTTGGAGTCGGCTGATCCGCCAGCAGAGGCGTCGTCTCGCCGGTCCGGTAGTCGTCCTCGTCGCGGTAGCGGTCGCGGTCGCGGTCACGCGGATCCATGGCGGCGACGGCGGCGACGTGGAGCAAGGACGACGACGGACGGAACGGAGGAAATGGAGAATTGAGGGTCAGGAAGAGAGGCGGCGCACGCGCAGCTGAAATTAGGTTGGTGGAACGGGTAAACCGCTACCTTGGTGTGCTTAATTTCGAGTGGGTGTGAAGGGTACCTGTGGCAGGACGTTGCCGGATAGGTGATTCCGTCCGAAAAGGAGGGAGGAAAGCAGCACTTTACAGAGTTCCGGTCCCAGCGGCTGGAGAAGCCGGACACTCCTGCGACGAAAAAAAGTTTTGCGGTGAACGGACCGGGTCTGTGGGCCTCTCTCCACTAAAAAAAGCCTTACAGAGCATCTTTGTGTGAGAGCATGTGGTAGCGGCGGCGGCCGGCGGCATTTTTTGAAGTACCTAGTGCGACAGCGATGGCACGACGCAATGTGGGAGTTCAGCTGGCAGCCGCTTATGCAGCCGGTGAGGCAATATGCTCACAGCTTCTGAGAGGTTATATGAGGTTCATTGGACGGTTGACGACTGGGTCGATGAGCCTGGCCATCTTTCGTGCTGTGGTTCATGAGTAAAAAGCTCACAAACACGACATTTGACCTGTACCTAGTTCACGTTATGACCCCAAGTAAGCAGAATGACTCAAAACTACCGCCACTAGGAGTCAGGCCAACACCAACTCTCAAAATGCACAGCTAGGCTCACTTTAAAGCCTGTCTTCAACCTCATGGTACTTTCTGGCGGTAGCCATGAGGGAAGGAGATAAAATCAGGTGAAAGCGCGACATATAGACGACGCACGAAGTAACAATCTTAACTCTACCTGACGATGGTGTGGAGATATCCTTGCTGACGGATAACCCAGAACACGTCAACCCAATATTTCTACGCAGTATCTCGTGTGAACACGAGCATGTCATGCCTAGGTGAAATCCTATGACGACCTTGGTGAAGTTCAGTATCACAAGTCAAACCTGAAAATCGGAAAACATGGCTGTTACCCGACGATGCCGACGCAAAACCTGCCTTGAACTTTGAAGCGAGATAGGCTCGCGTCCACACTCGTCCCCGCCTGGCGACCGCCCGCAGGTGGGAGCGGGCCAAGCCGACGGAGTCTCAGGTACCCCATTCATGAGGGGGTACCCGCTCGTCTACCGCATAACAAGGTGGCGCTATCTGGCAACAGTCGCCGAGATTTTCACGCCTCTCATTCGCACTGAATGAAAATGAGATGATACACCAGGAACAAAAACCGAGACGCCACTTTTATTCGTCAA
The DNA here is from genome assembly GCA_036785755.1 of Colletotrichum ledebouriae. Lineage (NCBI taxonomy): Eukaryota > Fungi > Ascomycota > Sordariomycetes > Glomerellales > Glomerellaceae > Colletotrichum > Colletotrichum ledebouriae. The sequence continues at coordinate 26,586 of JAVHLU010000539.1, read as the reverse complement.
TGGGGCCGTCTGGGGCTTTGGAAGAGCTGTTCCAATAACAACTTTTCAGTCTGCGTGGCGAGCTTTGCCTCGGACGACATTTACATAACTATGAGGTCGCTCGAATCCAGGTATATATGAACGAACCAATCATCTTCACCAAGACGTTCGTCGTGAAAAAGCCACGCAATTTCCCACTTTGCTCATCCCGTCCTTGTTCTGAAAGACGCGTTCTAGCCAGCGTTTATTCAGGTTTCTAGGTGGCTTCAAACAGTTTGTACGTTGAGTTGAAGAACTTTCTCCATAATTCAATGCTCCACCATGAGAGCTCAAGAGTCAACCCTCCCTGATGACTTTGAGATGTGAGATCTTCCCTACTCACCTGACTACAGTATTAAGTCTGTCCTAAGATAGACCAATCAGATGGGCGAAGTGATCGGGCTCGGGCTCACCGTTCGTGTGGTCCTTGACTTCGCGACCCCGCTCGCCACGAGCGATCCTTGCATTGCATGTGGATTAGTTTCTCTGCCGATCGATGGGGCTCGAGGTCTGGAAGAATCGTCAACACCCGATAATGCCAACTGGTATGGCGCTTGAATAGCAGCCACTGAACTTGAGCCTATTAAACTATCAATGACTCCCTTCAGTCTCGGAATGCATGCCGTCAAGACGGACAGGCCCAGGGAGCACCGCAGCCAGATAACGTGTGGCACAGCGATCCAGGTCGCGTCGTTGTAGTCCGAAACAAGCTTCTGTGTTCTGACCAAGCCCGGAATGGACAAGACTGGGACGTTGGATTTTTAACATAAATCAGCGAATGAGTCGATATGCTGGAAACAGGACTTACATGATGCGAATGCCAAATAATGCGATTACAAGCAGTTTCCTTCGCAGAACTGTCTGCACTTTCCACATCATAGCAACTTGCAAAGGTACAGAGGCAAACATTTGTCAAGATGTTCATGATGCTGTTGTACAGAAAGATCGCCTCTCGCCCTGCACACTTCGTCTGGCTGGCAGGAAGCCACGGCTGAGGATGCGAGCATTGAAGAGCCGTAGCAATGACTCCGGAGACCATCCAGACAACGATGCTGCCAAAGGGCACTCACTTTGTTCGCAAGATCAAATCTGCCATGGTTTTTGATCGACTAAATCAGAAGACGTAAGGATACTTTAGTGGTGGCTGCCGTGAAAATGCGAGAGTGGATTAAGCATAGAATAGCTTTGATACACAGTTGTCAGTCACAAGTCTCATCCAGTAGGTGGAGTAAAGGGTAGATGACATATAGAACTCAAACACACTAGGTACTAAAAATAACAACAACAACAACAACAACAACAGCGGGGACATGGTTTGTGTTGCCTTGAATGACAACCAGGCTTGCGGCTTTTAAAATACCACAATGACAAGCAAAGTTATCCGCCATGGATGCATAACGAAAGCCCACGGCCTCGTAATTAGAGGGCTTTCCTCAAGAGAGACAAAGGGTCTCGGAGAGAGCTCGAGCTTAACGTCACAGACTACCGAAATCAGTAGACATGGAGCATCGCAGAGACATGAGGGGGATGGCCCCCGCAGCATCAAGTCTTCCATCAACGACCAATCAACGAGTTTCTCGTTGGGCCAAACGTATCAAAGTGGCCAACAAAAAGCCCCTCAGCCCTTTCTGAGTGGCAACATGCAGTCCGTGAATCGCGCACGGAGGGGAAGAGCCTACAGGAGCCAAATTCTGGTATCCGGCACTCCAGGGCCTCTGCAGCCACTCACGACATAGGTTGACAGCGGAGATCATCTCGAGTATCGGGAAGGCGCCGCAGCCCATGAAGATGAGGAGGTCGAACCTCGGGCAAACATGCCATACGCGGGTGGAGCTTGCCCGCAAGACTCAAGACTTCGTGTAGTCGATACATGGAAGGAAGTAAGCACTTGCGCCGAACGATGCAAGGCCTGCGAACTTTTACTCAGCGCCGCGCATCATTTGTTGATTTGACCTACCCGATGAAGACGACGCGGCCGCATCAGCTGTGATCTCACTGCACGACCAGCAGTATCTATATGCCGAAGACGCAGCATTTTGAGCAAGTTTTTTCGCTGGCCTGCTCATTTGAACTTACGCATGAAGTGTCAGGATTTCCAAGTCTGAGAGAGTGACCATACCTCTCCCCCCCTAGCATCTTTTTACTCGAGGCAAGCAGTCAGCATTTGTTCGGTGAGGTCAAGTTCTCAAAGATGTCGTCAGCGGAGGGTATCGAGATGCAGCCGACCGGCAAAGTGGCGTCCAAGATCGATACGGCCGAGTCGAAAAATGGATCCGAGGTGTACGACGAAACGAGAACCAGAAGAATTTTCTCCTTTTCGCAACTATTCGCTTTTTCACTGACATACATGGCACTTTGGGAGGGCATGTGCACGTAAGGCTTTCGGACTAATACTTTAGTATGTCTACCATCTAACTCCTCGATACAGAAACATGTACTTTGCCCTGTACAATGGCGGTCCCCAGACCTTCATATTCAGCTTCATCATCGTTTTCTTTGGCGCCATCTCCCAACCTGCGTCGCTCGGAGAAATGGCCTCCATCCAGCCCGTCGCGGGTGCTCAATACCACTGGACCTATCATCTCGCTCCAGCGCCGGTCAGGCGGGTCGCGACTTGGATCCAGGGCTGGTCAACGTGGTTCGGCTACGTTTCGCTACTGGCTGGTATTGCAAATGTCACGATTATCCTACTCGAGTCTGTGATTGAGCTGAATCACGAGAATTATGTTCCTGGAGGCTGGCACACATCTGTATTGGTCATCGCCATGTGTCTCGCACAAGGTCTGATGAACACACACTGCTTCCGGGTCAATCCTTGGGTTGAACTTGTCGCTGGCGTGCTCCATGTGTGCCTGTTTATTGTTTTTGTGGTGGTCCTATCGGTTATGGGAACTCGACATGATAGTAGCTTCTTTCTCAAAACCAATTTTGCATCAGGCTGGACGGACAACTACGTTGCTTGGAACCTAGGCATGTTGACCTGTGTCTGGAGTTTTACAGGTAAGGCACTGAGACTTTCCGGTTAGTGATCGAATCTAGTTGACACTGACCGTAGGTTTTGACAGTGCGATACACATGTCTGAGGAGACCCGTGAGGCCAAGTCGGCCGTTCCCCGTGCTATGTTCTGGTCTATCTTCATGAACGGTTGCCTAGGGTTCATCATGGTCTGCGTCATCCTGGTATCCATGGGTTCCATCCACGATGCTCTGAACGCTTCCAGTCCCATTCTGGCAATTATGCTCACCATAACTGGTTCGAAAGGGGCAACGACGGCAATGATCACCGGCTTATTTGTGATCTCCTTCAGCGTTAATCTCGCCAATATTGCGTCGGTGTCTCGACTCACATGGGCTTGGGCAAGAGACGGCGGCATGCCGGCATACCTCGCTTACGTCGACCCGAGACACAGAGTTCCTCTTCGCGCCATAGTAGTCACTGTCCTTATTGTCTGCGCGCTTTGCCTTCTCAACATCGGTAGTTCCAGCTACGTCGCCTTTGGTGCAATCACTTCACTGTCATCGATGGCTCTGTACACTAGCTACGCTATCGCCATCAGCAGCATGCTATATGCTCGCCTGTCAAGCCGACGTGGGCTGGAACTTGGAGAGTGGAACCTTGGACGATTTGGTGTATACATCAATGCTTTCGCTCTGGTATACACTCTCTATATCATCGTGTTCCTGCCGTTCCCGTCGACGATTCCAGTCACTGCTCAGAACATGAACTACTGCGGTCCCGTTATGGTGTTCGTGCTTGTTGTGGCAATTGCCCTTTGGTTTGTCAGGGGCAGGAAGAACTGGACGGGCCCGAATCTTACCATTCTTGATTTGGTTATTGGCAGCTCGTAGATAACATGGGAATCCGAACTGCACCAATAAAAGCGGTCATTTTATATGAACTGAACCAAACTGAGCTCGCGACTCAATTGCAATGGCTACATCACCCGCCCCATACTGGTGGGAGGACTTAAGCCAATGCCAAGCATGAGGGAGTTTCCCTCGTCTCGAGGGGAGTGTCCGACTTGTCACTCTGTCACTCTTCCACCCCGCACGCGGCTCGGGTTTCCTCTTGCGAAAACCTCCCCAATACTATTACCTGCTCCACGTTGGGATTATAAGAAACACTGTGAGGTATCATGCCCTTGACGAAAGTATCGTGATGCCTTCAGCATCGCCCGTTCCTAGCGCGGCATATAACTAACGTTAGCTCTGGAGCGACCTTTTTCCGGGGGTTATTCCTCTAACTATAGTTATAAGTAACTACGTTATAGCTACTCTTATTATAATAGATTAAGCTCTTTAGTAACTATAAATATAGCCCTATAGGATATTTCTTAATAGTTATAAGCCTAGCTCTAACTAAACCCCTAATTACTATTTTAAAATAAGCCTTTATTACTAAAAGTACTTATTAAAACTTCCTCTCTCCTATTCCTTCTTTCCTCCTTATTATAAATTATTCTCTATTACTATAAACCCTCTATTTCTAAATAACCTTAACTATAATATCTTCTATTGGCCTCTGGCCACTGCATAGTGATTTTACCTACTTAAGTGCAACAGACCTTCTGTAAGAGTATAGCTATAGGCCTAAACTAGGAAAGGCTAGAATACTAAAACGTAGGTATGCGTAGTTATATTAGACTATTACTTAACCTTCTAAGTCTCTAGCTTATAGAGTTTTCTTAAGGGGGTGTATATTTATTACTAATTTACTAATATTTTGCTAATAGCGTTGGCTCTATATCCTATACCTGCTATTATTCCTTATAATTACCCCCCCCTCTAAAGCCTTAGTCCCTAAGGTATACTAGTAGGGTAATATAGCTCTGCGTTATTATAGATATTATTACTAACTATAGGGTAGCCTTTCTACGCCTTTATTATATTATTTACTCTCGCCCTCCGCGCTAGATCTAGGTAGTTATAGCGAATAACGTATTTTTATTTTCTTAGTGTATTATAGGTATTCTTAAATTTCAATTATTATTATTATTTTTAAATTAGTTACTAATAGTTATATAACCATTTAATAGTATATAACTAGTAATTATTTTACCTTATTACCTAGCGACTTAAAATATAAAAGGGCGTCTTCTTTTTAAGGTCTCTAACTTAATTAGAATTTCTCCTTTTTATAATCTTTTTTAGTCTAGCTACCTCTCCTATTTTAGCGCCTATTTTATAAGCCTTTATTATAATTATTAAGTTATTTCCTTTTTTTCCTCTAACCTCGCCTATATCCCTCTCTAGTATCTTACTAATAGCTCTCTATAATATCTTATATTATATATATAAGCGTAGTTCTTATAAAATACCTCTATAACCCTAAGATCCTTTCTAGCGATCTTATTAGTAATACTAATAATAGCTATCCTTACCTTAGCTATTTTTATAAAATATATTAGGATATTATTTACTTTCGCTATATATATAGCAAGCACGCGTAGAAGTACGTTTATTATAACTTCGATAAGAAGAAATATACTACTATAAGTCTCTACTAATTTGCTAATAGGTTGCTATATATTAATATTTTCTAGGTCCCTTAGGAGCTTTAGGGCGTAGCCTAGATAACTTAGAATATATTCTACTAGATCTAGATCTAGTAATATAATAGTATCCTAACCCCTCTTTATTATTACTATATTCTAGCTACGCTTAGCGACTATTTAGTAGTATAGAAGTATATTACTAAGCTTATTTATAATCCTACTACTAGTAGTAGTAGCTATAATATAGAGTAGCTTTAGCTCTAGGAGCTCGCCTCTATCTATAAGCACCTCGCGCTTAATATTCTAGTCTATATAGGCTATTACTCGCTATTCCCTTGCTAATTATATCCTACTAACTGCTAGGTTCTAGGTTAGTACCCTTTATAATAGCGTTAATATTCTTTAGCGCCTAAATACCGCCTAGCTAGCGTATATTTATAATAATAGTCCTATTAATTACCTCTATAATAAGATTAACTACCTACTTAATAACCCTTTAATAAAGCTAGTCCCTATATATACCTATAAGCGTAATATTACCTTTTTCCCTAGGTTTTACGAGGAGCTCTAGGAAAATCTCGCTAAGTATACTACTAATAATATCCCCTCCTGCTTTATTATTATTACTAGTACTCGCCCTATCTCCTAAGCCTCTTACCTTAGTATCCCTACTAAGTATAGCTAAAATAGTAGCGAAGAGTTAGTAAAGAAGACTAAGAGAGCTAAGGTTATTATTACTATCTCTAATAGTAATAGTTCTAGTAGCGAGTTGGGTAATAGCGCTAGTAGCGAGTTAGCTAGTAGTTAGCCTATAAGTAGTAATAGTAGCGATACTAATAGTACTAGTTTAGCAACTAGTCGCTATAGTAGTTATAATAGTACTACTTGTAGTTATAGTAGTCGTAGTAGTTACCCCTATAGCTATCCTAAGAAGTTAATAACTAATTAGATAGTTAGCTCTTTTTCCCCTTTTATAGGATAATACCCCTTTTCGCTATAGCCTTAGCGATAATTCGCTACTTAATTTAATTAACGTTTTACTTTTAACTTAGATTTATTTTATAGTCTCGTGGTTTATAATTACTAACCTATTATAGTATTTTTAGTAACTAATTATCCTACTTCTTATAAGCCTTCTTATATTATCTATTAAACTTACGAACTACCTCTTGCGCGTTTGCTAAGTTCTCTATAAGTTCCTATATATTATATTCTATAAGCTATCCTACCTACTTAACTAAGTACTATATATTATTACTAATACCTTATTATATAATAATCTCTTTAACCTCTTATTCCTCTAGCTTATCCTTAAGCTCTAGGTATATAGGTAAGCCTTTACTACTTACTTAGCGATTATCCTATAGTTCTAATAAGGTAACTAAGAATATATTATATATCCTTTAGTACTATAATAGTAGATAAACTCTATAAGCTTATATACTAATTAGTTCTATAATAGCTACCTATATAAACCTAGGCGCTAGTTTTTTATTCTTAAACTAGAAGTTCTTTATTAATAGCCTAATAACTTATTCCTAATAATAGGTCTATTCCTTATACCTCGCGTTATAATACTTAGCTTATACCTTAGTAGCCTTCTACTACTATTCCTAGGCCTTCTTATAAAGCTTTAAGATATATTTAATTCGCTCCCTTATGCCTTATACTATAACCCTATTCATAGGGGTTATATATTCTACGTAACGTAGGTAGTAGCTATATAGGGCCTCTATTAGTAAATAGCTAGTAGTGCTATAGTAATTATTATTATATATAAACTTAGCCTTAGGTAGCTAGATAGCCTATTCTTATAGCAAGTTACTAGTATATACTTATAGGTACTTTTCTAATATCTAGTATATCCTTTTAGACTACCTATTAGTCTAGGGGTAATATATAGTAAAGAGGCGGCGCTTAATAGCCCTCTCTCTTATAAATTCCTCTTAAAATTAGCTAGTAAGGAGCTTATCTTAGTTACTAATAATACCCTCTAGGGTACTAAAATAGCACTTAACCTATTTATAGATAATCCGCGCTAGCTTAGTAGCTATTAGCTACTTTATTATTAGGATAAATATAGTAAACTTAGTTATCTAGTATATAATAACGAGAACTACGTTATACTCCCTGCCTTTATACTAATAGCTTAGTAGTAATCTAGTAATAAAGTCTATACTAATTTCCTAAAATAGGTATGCTAGTAGGGGTAGTAGGTATAACTTTCTATAGGGCTTATGCCTTAGAACCCGGATCCCTTAATATATATAGCACCCTATAACGTAATTATATATATCTATAGCTAAGTTTAGCTAGTAGAACTTCCTTAAGATTAACTTAGTAGTCTTATTTACCCCTATATAACCCGCCCTGCGGTTATTATAGTATTAGTAAAGGATTTTAAGTCTTAGGGACCTCTCCTAGGGTATCTCTAACCTTCCCTTATAGAATAAGGTTCTATAGCTATTAATTATATAGCCCCTATAATCGCTAGCTAGTCTATATACCCTCTCTAATTAGGTCTAGTAGTATAAGTTATTAGCTTATAATCTATAGATAAGACTTTCTATTACTTTAGAGGGTTACTAATTATACGCTATTTTACTTATTATAAGCTCCCTTATAACTTAGTATAGGATATACTACTATGCTATAATAACCCTAGCTCTAAGTAAGTCCTCTAGGTTAATAACCTCTCGCTAAGCGTTCTCTATATCTTCCCTTACTCTTTAGTATTAAGTTATTATAACTACTATAGTTATAATAGTATTAGTATACTATAGAGCGCTATACTAACTAGAGACTAAGGCGTCTCTACCCCTAGAGCTATCTATTTAAAAGGGGTATTATTTTATACTAGCCCTTATAGTATTAATAAATATTTTTAAGGTCTCTATATTACCTTATAAAATAGTAATACTTATCTAGAGGTCTACTAGTAGGTTACTAATAAACCCTAGCTTCCTTACTAGGGTTAGGAGTATATTATTATATTTTACCTCCCCCTCTATATAATCTAGCCTCCTAGATAGCCTATCTACTAGGTTAATAACCCCTAACTTTTACTCTAGGTTAAAGTTAAATACTAAGAGCTTATATACCTATCTAGCAAGCCTTCTCTAAAGGTCCCGCGCTATTATACTAATAACTCCCTCTAGCGCCTAGTAATCTATTAGAACTATAAACTTTTTTAATATACCTTAAAAGTAATAAGCCTAGTAATCTAAGCTTCTAATTATAATAAGAAGCTCCTATTAGCTTACTCCCTAATACTACTTAGTATTACTAAGCTTCTATAAATAATAAGCAACTAGTTACTACTAGCTATTAATATATTATAATAAGATATTAAATATAGCTTTTATAGAAGTATCTATTTTAACTCTTATTTTATAAGTTAGATCCTAATATTAGAGAATAATTACTAAGTAGAAGGCGGCTTAGAGCTATTTAAAGGCTTATTAGGCCTCTTCTAGCTAGTAAAATTCGCTTCTCTTCTTATGATTCTTACTACCCTTTAGTAGGGATATTATAGGGGCTATAATACCTAAATAGCTTATAATAAACTTATAATAGAAATTATAGAATCCTAGGAAGACTTAGATCTCCTTATATATCTTAGGTAGCTTCTATTTAGTAATAGCTTAAATATAGGTTTAGTCTATTAATATACTATTAGATATAATAATATACCCTAGGAACTCTACTTATTATTAGTAGAACCTATACTTACTAAGCTTAATATATAGCACCTACTTATAAAGCCTATAGAATACTTAATAAAGGTCCTTTATATACTACTCTCTTATCTCAGAGTAGATTATAATATTATCTATATAAGTAATATAATAGGTATCTAGTAGTTTAGCAAGCGCTTAGTAAATATATACTTAGAACGTCGCTAGGGTATTTATAAGTCTAAATAGTATAATAATATATTTAAAGTACTTATAATAAGTCCTAAAAGCTATCTTCTAGTAGTCTTCTAGCTTAATATAAATATAGTAATATATATCTTAAAAGTTAATTTTTAAGATCTATTTTACTCCCTAAAGCCTATCTAATAGCTTATTAATAAGGGGGAGTAGATACTAGTTCTTTAGTATTACCTTATTAAAGCCTTAATAATATATATAAAAGTATAAGGATCTATCCTTCTTAGGTATAAAGAGAATAGGGATACCTACCTCGCTTATTAAGAGTTAAATCTATCTTATTACTTAGTTATTAGTAATATATTAGTAGAACTCCTCTAGCTAGTACTTATTTAGTAGGTAGATAGGCTTATATAGAGGTTTCTTCCTTTTAACTAAGTTAATAGTATATTCCGCGCTCTCTAGAGCTAGGTATTCCTTTACTAACTACTTATTAAATATTACCTATTTACTAAGTAGCTCTAGTAGTAATTCTACTTCGCCCTCTAGGGCGTTCTCTTCGCCTAGGGCCTCTATTAGTAGCTTATAGGGGGTAATATTCCCTAATATATATATAATATAAGCCCTCTAGCTATTTTAATAACCTCCTCTATAAATACTAATAGCTTAGTAATACTAAGGCGCTTATATCCCTAGGTATTTATCTAGGTATTAATTATAATACCCTCCCTTCCTATAGAGTATTATAATAGGAGGAGGTCCCTTACTCCTTTAGGGTAGGGAGCCCTAGTAAAGAGTTATTATATCTTCCTTAGTTATCCCCTTAAGTTTATAAGGAAAAAGGTTAACTAGTATATATTCTAGCTTATTATAGAGGACCTATTAAACCCTCTAATATAGGGGCGCGCGCTATTATAAGTTATAGTTATAAGGACTTTACTAGTTAACTACTAATAATATTAACTTAGGAATAGGAATCTATATCTACTACTACTTCTTATTTAGTAATATTCTAGAGAACGATTACCTATCCCTTTATAATATCTCCCTTTAGGAAGGTATCTAGTTTTAATATAGGTATAGGGGTTACTAGTATAATCCCCTAGCTTATTTATTTTCTAATAGGTTAAGTTCCTTAACCTCCCTCGTAGATTAGATTATATTAACCCTTACCTTCTTAGTAAACGCTTAGTATCTTATTAGTATTTTATTTATACTTTATTATTTATCTAGGTAGTCTACCCTCTTATACCCTTTCTTCTTATAGCTAAAGTATACTAAGGGGTTAGATATTATAGGTTATATATTAGGGCTTAATATAAGCTAGCCCCTATTAGATCCCTATAATATATTACTAACTAGTTAGTAAGGTATTAGGCTCTAGGAACCTCGTATAGTTCTATAGCTAACGCTTTACTAGCCCCCCCTTTAGCTCGCCCTTACTATAAGGGGAACCCTTAGTATATACTCTTTACTTATATATTACTTCCTACTTTCGCTCTATAGGGTCTTGCTATCTTATTAGTAATATATCTCCTATAAGTATTCTACTTCTATAGCTATATCCCTTAGTCTCTATATTTTAACCTTCTAATATTTAAGATCCTTATATAGAAAGGGAGCTAATTAGAAGTATAGTATATAGGCCTTAGCCTTACTATTTTCTATACTAACTATACCTAAGTTCTAATATATTACTAACTATTTAGTAAAGAACTATATTAGTAATTATATCTCCTTCTATTTTATTATATCTAGCTTTTTATAATACCTCCGCTCTTAAAGCTCTAGGTTAATATATTATTAGTAAATAAATATTATAAGGTTAGCTTAAGCTAGGTCTCCTTCTAGCCTAGCCCTATAGTATTACTACTAGGTCTATAGGGATATACTTATTTTTATAAGCGCCTATTAGATCTATTACTCTAGCGTACTACTAGCGCGTAGTTAGTATCTATCTTTAACTACCTAGATCTAGTTACTAACTTAGTTTATAGTAAAGTCCTTACTTATAATATAGTAGTTATATATAAGGGGTTTCTTATATTCTCTCTATAAGTACCTTATTACTAAGTAGTTAGTAAGTTCTTATAGTAGGGTAGTAGTTTATTCCTTATATTACTATTATTATAGATATATTTACTCTATAAGGCTCTCTTATTATCTCTATAGTAGTCTTATTACTTAGGTAAGGATACCTAAGATACTAGCTTCTTAGGGGGTTTTAGGCAGGGTACCCTATTAGCTACTACTCGCTATTTATTTACTAAGTAAGGGTAGGTCTACCTACTCTAGTACTAACTAGGACTAAGCCTGCCCCCTTAGGGTTATCTCTCCTATTATATTATTACTAGGGTTATCTATCCCCTTATTATAACGTCCGCGCTATATTCCTTATATCTTAGGGCTTAGCGAGCGACTTATATTATATTAGCTAAGACCCTATTAGTTATATTTTATATACCTAGCCCGGAGTTTATTATAATTAAACTCTATTACTAATTCGTTAGTATACTATTACTAGTTCGTTTTAGATATTCTAACTAGCGCTAGTTTCTTAAATTAAGGTAGAAGTAATAGAGTTATAAGAGTATAGCTATAGGCCTAAACTAGGAAAGGCTAGAATACTAAAACATAGGTATATATAGTTATATTAAATTATTACTTAACCTTCTAAGTCTCTAGCTTATAAAGTTTTCTTAAGGGTATATATATTTACTACTAATTCGCTAATGTTTTACTAATAGCGTTGGCTCTATACCCTGTACCTGCTGTTATTCCTTATACCCTTTTCCTCTTTAGCTTAAATAAATAGTATTATAGCGACCTCTTATTAAATAAACTCAGGTCTAACCCCTCGTAGTAATATCTATTATAGTACTAGGGATTATAAATGTTTCTTTAGAGAGTTTATAAACTAAGATAAGGGCTAAGTTAAATCCTTTATTAGATAGGGGTAGTACTAATATAAAGTCGATAGATATTATATAGTATAGGTAAGGTAGTAGTAGGATAGGTTATAAGTTACTATAAGCCTTATAACGTTGGATTTAGAATATTTTATATTATAAATAGTTATAAAGGTAGTCTCGTAGTTACTTAAGGCTATTATATATATAATATTATAATATAAATTCGGATAATTTATTATAGCTAAGATAGTTACTATTATAGATAGAGTCGAAGATATCTAAAAAATAGGATCTCGGGATATAGAGTCATAGGATATAATTAGAATCCGTCTTCTATAGTAGTCCTCGTTTAATTTAAAATAGCAGGTTAGCGTAGTTATCTAGTTCTAATTTAGTATTATTCCAGATAACGTTAAGTACCTTCTACTATACTAGGTCTAATTTATAGCTATCCTATAGTTTCTTTTTAAAATTAGGTATAATTTTAATAATTATAGCTACTAGTTATTACTAAGGTATAGTTATAAGTAGGATTCTAGCGACTTCGATAGGTTCTAATAGAGGTCGTTCTTATATAGGTAGCAACTAGGTTAGTTAATTATTATAAATTAGATTACGAATAGATAGCTTCTAATTGTTATTAGACATAGCTATAAATACTAGATCTATAGAGCGGTCGTTAAGTAGGATATCTAATACGCTAGGGGCGTTATTTAGCGTAGTATTATTAGTAGGAAGTCGGCTTAAAGCATTAGGAACTAAATAATCCTTTCTAGGCTTATAGATAATACGGATCTCGAACTATGATATATACTCTATAGCTCGGATAAGCTTTTTATTAGCTATCATATATATAGTTAAGTTAGTAATATTATTAACCTAATAAGACTAGATATTAATAATAGCCTTATAGTCTATAAATATAACTATAGGCATTATCTATATAGATCGGATCTAGTATTTAGTTTTTAATATAGTCTAGATATATCCTACTACTTCGAGTTCTATTAACTAGTATTATTTTTTAGCGTCGCTAAGGGTATATAATATAAAGGTAATCGGCTCGATAGCATTACATAGGGGTTATTAGTTATATGCTAGGGTTAGTATAATTAAATCCTTAATATAAAAGACTTAAACGCTGAAGCTATCGGATAATACGTCGAATTTAATATAGAGTTATTATTTAGGTAAGAAGAATATAAGTATCGAGTTAGCTATTAATATCTCCTTAAGTGCCTAAAAGGCGTTAGATTCCTTCGCTATAGGTATTAATATATTAATAGTAGTTACCTAGGCTTTTCGTGCTAGTTTAGATATTTTTCTATTTTTCGTTATGCTATTATTATTTAGTTACTTATAGGTATATAATAGTATCGTCCTCCGGTCTTCTAGTAGCTTAGCGATTTAGGCGTATTATAGGATATAGTATTATAGGCTAGATATAAGACTAAGGAAGTATTCGAGCGACTATAGGGTTATAGGGAATTTAATAACCTTTATTACTTCTAATTTAGCTATAAGCGTTAAGAGACTAAAGGAGTTGACTATCTTTCCTAATACTAATACTATAGGAAAGCTAACGTATAACTTATTAGGTCCTAATAAGATATTAGTATTTAATAGGGCTTAGAGCATATTATATAGGTCGGTAAGGTAGTTATTAAGGCCTTTTAAAGCGATAACGATATCGTTATAATACGAATTAGTATTAGATTTAGAGAGAATAGAGTCTATCTATTATTAGATATAGGCGTTACTATTCTTATATCCTATTATAGGATATTTAAAAGTGAATTACCCCTTATAAGTAATAATTATAAAGGCCTATTAAGAGGTAAGATATACCTACTATTAGTAGTAGAACGCTATTATATTAAATATAGAGATATACGTCGCGTCGGTATATTTAGTAATAATATTATCCTATATTTTTATAAGGTAGGCGTCTATAAGAGTTATATTATTTAGTAGTTATATATTGATAATTATATAGCTTTTTTAGTTCTATTTCTTCTCCTCTATTATAGCTAATTATAATAAGGTTATTGAGGTTTTACTAGATAACGTAGCCTTATTAGATATAAGTCATTCTCGCTAAATAACGAATACTAGGAATACGAATAGTACTTAGGTTATTATACGATATAGTTTAGGGCCTAGTTTATCGATAGTATACTCTATAATATCTTATTCGGGTCCTCCTAAAGGGTAGATTTTATACTTTCTTAGTATTCGTTTATCCTAATTAGGCTTAAAGTAAACGCGTAATTATTAGTCTTTAGGGATATTAGTAAAACTAGTATTAGTAAATATATAGGCGAGTTCGTTAATTAGCATAGCGAGACGTTTAGCGTCTAGTTAGTAATTATAGATCTTAACGCTGGTTAGATACCTTTAAATTAACTATTATTAAATAAGTATAGTATTAATTATATACTTTTCTAGTTAATATAGTTCTTTAAGGGCGAATGCGGATGCTATCATAGCTTTAGTCTTGTTAACTATCTATACCTATATAGTAGGATCTATAGAAACAAGATATCCTACGACCTAGTAGTATTATAGGGTCTAGTCTATTGCGGTATTATTACGAACTAGGATTTCTAATAATAAAATATCTATTAATATTATATAGGATAAAATAGGCAGATCAGTAGGCTCGAATAGCAGGTCTTATCGTACGTTATAGTTTAAGATTATATAGTATACGGGTATTTATATAGTAGTATTAGCTAGTATTACGGTTATATCCTTAGCTAATACTCTAGCCTTATAGCGGGCTTCGTTACGCTATACTACTATTAGGATCTTAATACTATATAAACCGATCGTGGTATAACCCTTGCTATTAAGGATATCGAATTGCTCGGGATTAAGATAATCCATACTAATAAGTATATTAGTAGAAATGTTTTTATAATAGATACCTCTTATTAGATAAATATAATAGTAGGTTTATTAATAGATAGTTAGGTACCTTAAAAATATAGATCTAGAACGACGTATTAATCTATATAGTAGGTATCTTTATTAATACCCTTAACTATAAGTAGGACTAATCGAATGCGAATATTAGTTATAAGCTAGTATTAGTTAAACGTAGTTCTATCTAGTAGGGAAGATAAGTATCCGGTATCTCTATAGATATTAAGTTAGGTAGAGGGTTAGTTCGGGTTAGGTATAATCTAATATCGTAGGTATAACTATAATTAAAAGCTAAATCTAGCTCTAATCTAGGTAGATATATTAACTAATAATATAAATTAAATAGGGGTTTTAGTTATAGCGTAGGTAGCTATAGGTAGATTAGTTGCTTAAGAGTCTCTAAACTATACTATAGCGCTAGCTGCTTAAGTATTAGATATATAATAGCGTTAAATATGCTTATATAGTTAGTTATTACTAGGGAATTATTACTTATAGAAGCGATATTTCTAGTTCGTTATAGGGTAGGATCGTTCTAGGGTTATTATAGCTATAAAATAGGTATTCTTATATTTATTATTATCTCCTATAAAGTCGAAGTCGCCTCTAGGTTTAATCTATTTAGGTATAGCCTCTATATAGATAAAGTTATTATAGGTTATAACGTGAGGTTCGTCTATATTATTAGCTACTAACGGGGATTAGTAGCTATCGGGTTATAGATTATTACGAGGTAATATAGAGGATAATAAAGTCGTCTCTCTATAGTATACTAACTATTATTATAGTTACTATTAAGCCTAGTTTACCTTTATAGGAGTACCCTAGTTTAGCGTATTATTATTATTATTCTATCCTAGGCGTCTGTTCTCAGGGACTAGTTTCTAATCCTAGTTAAATTAATTATTAAATTAGTTTTAGTTAAATTAGTATAATATAGGGTATCTAGTGTTCTAGTTAGGTTAGTTCTATATTAGTTAGAAGCTAGACGTATTTTAGGATAGTTAAGGGGGATCTTATTAGTTAGAGGTATAGTTATTTTATCGATTTTAATAGGTAAATCTGCCTTAATTAAGTCTACTAGTTAATAAACTCTATAGTTAGTTAGTATAAGGATTCCTTCTAATAATAATAGGGCGATTATTACAGTTATATAAAAGACGTATATCGCTAGTCTTACCTAGTTAGTAGTTAGTATTATAAGGACGCTAAAATTATAGCCTACGTTCTACTACTAATATCTTTATTTTTAATTTATAACGTCTAACTAACTATAAAAAGCTATTAAGTATAGTAATATTATTAGGAGGTAGAACGAGGGATTTAATAGCGCTATTAAATAATTCGTGGATTGCTCGTAGTTAGGATAGGACTTTAGTTATTCTATATACCTTTATATCTTGGATTATAAATTAGGCGTAGGCTAGGATATCCTTATTACTTATGTCTATAAGGCTATATAATAACGATTTTTAATATAATATCGCGTTACTATAGTGCGGTTTAAATCATTTAAGTAGTTTAGTAGTAATAACTTTAATGATAGTAGTGCGTAGTAGTTCGTAGTTAATATCTATTAGAACCTATAAGTACTATACTAACGTAGAACCTTAGTCTGACCACGAGCAATAAGAAGAGAGAAAAGAAAGATGTGCAGTCTCAACACCACGAAGGAAACCCCATCGAGGTCGTTTCTGTCTTCATTGTCGTTCCTGTCGCCGTCTAGGTATAGCAAGACTACTCACCACAAAAAGAAACGGCAACTGCCGGAAATCTGACTCGCTATCAGCTTGGCTTCTACCTTAGTTAAAGGGCGGCCGAAAATAGCAATGACACACTATCCTGATCACATCAAACCTGCTGGCTTCGGGTTTTGGTCGAACTCCTGGCCAAACTTGCACCAAACACTTGAGACTAATAATTGAGCCGCCAATTGGTCCAAGAGGTTTTTCAAAGTACGATTAACAGTCACGCGCCTGCAACAGCGTTCCGTTGTCTTCAATGAATGTGATTAATCGCCGATGCCGCGATAAGATTGAGTTCAGGCTTATCAAATGGCCGCCGCTAGCCGAAGGGGGATGCCGGGTTTTACTCGGACTCAAGCTCAGAAGCACCCCCCACATTCCCCCCCAAACTCGCCCAGGTTCCGTCAAAGCTCCCGCGCCCACTGCCCCAGCCCAGGGAGGAGAAGCACCCATCGCACTGCAGCGAAGCCACCGAGAGCTCCTCCCAGTGCTCATCGTGGCCCGCCAGGGAAGCGCAGACAACCTCGGATCAAGCTGCCACACAAGCTTCGGCAGAGAGCGGTAAACCGTTTCCCTTTCCACCTGAGCGAGCCAAACCAGCCAGAAATCGGCTGCATAGTGGGAAAATATATCTCTAATTCCTATCCCTGAAAACTTATTTCCCAACTATCTACCTTACCCTCAGCTACCATTGCGAGAGATCTTCGAGAGTCCGATTGTCGATTCCTTGCCTCAGTGGTATCTTGGCTTCCTTCATCTCACCTCCCAATCAATTGACCTGCACACACTGCTTCAATCTCGCAGTCATGTCAGCGGCTGTCAACCGAGGTCTCAGGACTGCGCTGCGTCTCCAATCGCGAAGCCTCCGTCTATCTACTCCTCTCCGCGCCGGCGTCGCCTCCACTAAGTTTGCCGCCTCTTCCACGACTCGTCCCGCCCCTCAACAATTCCACAACTTTTCAACCGCATCTGCGAGACTGAGCGCTGCCCCAACCATGGCCGAGGCACGTGAGTACGATCCCGAGATTGCGGACATCGCCAGCTACGTCCAAAACTACAATGTCAACTCGGAGCTTGCTGTGAGTACCTCTCTCGTCCTACCACTCTTATTCCCGAAGCTGCTCGAGCGACCCGCATCGCCCTCTTTACCCCGCGTCTCAACCAGATCGCCGCCGCTAACCGCCATTCTCGTGAGAACAGTTCGACACCGCACGATGGGTTTTCCTGGACACTCTCGGCTGCGGTCTCGAGGGTCTGCGCTTCAAGGAGTGCGCCAAGCTCCTGGGACCTGTCGTCCCCGGCACCGTCGTCCCCAATGGCCCCAAGGTCCCTGGTACCGACTTCCAGCTGGATCCCGTCAACGCCGCCTTCAACATTAGTGCCATGATCCGCTGGCTCGACTACAATGATTGCTGGCTCGCTGCCGAATGGGGCCACCCTTCCGACAACTTGGGCGCAATCCTCGCCGTCGCCGACTGGATCACACGCACCAACAAGGCTGGCGGTAACATTGCTGGCGGCAAGCAGTTCACTATCCGCGATGTTCTTGAGGGTATGATCAAGGCGCACGAGATCCAGGGTTGCCTTGCTCTCCTCAACTCTTACAACAAGG
Organism: Colletotrichum ledebouriae; assembly: GCA_036785755.1. Taxonomy (NCBI): domain Eukaryota; kingdom Fungi; phylum Ascomycota; class Sordariomycetes; order Glomerellales; family Glomerellaceae; genus Colletotrichum; species Colletotrichum ledebouriae. The sequence continues at coordinate 8,001 of JAVHLU010000539.1, read as the reverse complement.
TCGGCTTGGACCACGTTGTTCTCGTCAAGGTTGCTAGCACGGCTGTCGTCTCCAAGATGCTCGGCCTCAACGAGAAGCAGATTGCCGACGCTGTCACCCAGGCATGGGTTGACGGTCAGAGCTTGAGAACCTACCGTCATTCGCCTAACACCATGTCCCGCAAGTCTTGGGCTGCCGGTGATGCCTGCCAACGTGCGGTCAGTTTGGCCCTGAAGGTCCTTAAGGGCGAGCAGGGTATCCCTACCGTCCTCTCTGCGCCTGTTTGGGGCTTCTACGACGTCCTCTTCAAAGGCAAGAAGTTCGAGTTCCAGCGCCCCTACGGTAGCTACGTTATGGAGAACGTTCTCTTCAAGGTCTCCTACCCTGGTAAGCTTCACCACTTTAACCAAGAGGGAACGTCGCTGATTATTATTAGCCGAGTTCCACTCCCAGACTGCCGTCGAGGCTTCGTCCAAGATTCACCAGCAACTCAAGTCGATGGGCAAGTCCGCCGCTGACATCAAGGGCGTCACCTGCCGCACGCACGAGGCCTGCATCCGCATCATCGACAAGCAGTTCAAGCCCATGGACAACTTTGCCGACCGTGACCACTGCATCCAGTACATGGCTTCCGTCATGCTTGTCTTCGGCCGTCTCGAGGCTACTGACTACGTCGATGGCAGCGAAGCCGCGACATCTCCCCTCGTCGAATCCCTGCGCCAGAAGATCAAGTGTGTGGAGGACCCACAGTTCACCAAGGACTACCACGACCCCGCCCTCCGAACCATCTCCAATGCGTTGACGGTCGAGTTGAACGACGGAACCGTGCTCGAGGAGGTTGTCGTCGAAGCGCCTCTGGGACACCGCTTGAGAAGAGATGAGGCCAAGCCTGAGATCCTGAAGAAGTACAAGAGGCACTTGGAACCTCACTTCGATGCTGCCAAGGTTAAGCAGCTCGTCGATCTCGGCTTGGACCAGAAGAAGTTGGAGGCCACTGCTGTCGATGAGTACGTTGATTTGTATGTCAACAAGAACAGCAAGTTCGTCTAAGCTTTAGGATCTGTAAAGAAGAAAACAAATTTGGGTACTATAGATGTCATGGCTTTACAAAATTTGGATTGGGTATCTAACGAATGAATACTTCTTGGCGCTCATAAAATGAGGTATCTGACAAGGTCATTCGTGTGATCGATATCGCTCGTAGCACAGCTTCCGTTGGATCCGGCTGCCTCGCTATAGGATTGACCGATCATACGCTCTTAGCCTCGTATCGTACAAGGCGGCACGCTGTGTGGCTCGTGGCTGACGAGAACTTGCAGTGATTTGCCGGGATTTCGAGGGAGCATGATTGGCTGAGTTGAGTTGTAAGACAGGCGATCGCCAAGCCCCGTTCCCTGAGCTGGACGGGGGCGGCGGGTTCGTCCAGTGGAGTGTCGGTGGGTGATCCCCTGGGTACGGCTAGCTCGGTTCGCGGACTTTTTGAGTTTCACTGGCCAGACACTTCCGATTTTCAGCATGCTGCAGGCCCTTTCAGCCTGAGGCGATGCAACTGCGTGCGAACATCCCCACATGATAATTACACTGAGGTACCCGTATGTTACCTAAGCCCGCACTGCCTCACCATGGCCCTCCACCGAGCGCCACTTTAGTCCGTTCTCTCCTCCTATCGGGCTCGAACTTCAATCCGACGTCTTGCGTCTTCATTTGTTCTGGAAACAACATCGCCTCCTGAGTTTTTCTTTTCTCTCCCTTTCACGCGGATGACCTTTTTTGTCCCATTATACCGACGTGAAAACCCCATCGTCCTCGACGAATCTCGACGCGCAACACCTCAAAACCCGGCTTACTGAAGCTGCACAGCCGACTAGTCGCCCAGCATGAGCAGCAGACAAGAAATCATCGAGACCAACAGGTCGCTGCGCACCATCAAGAATGTAGGTTCCTTAATACACCTGATCGTCGGAATTGTGGGGAGTAAACAGTGGAATGGTCGGAGGAAAACTGGCACCCTTCGTCTGAGCCATCTTTGACCACGTATTCCACCCCCCAACCACTGGATCCAGAAAAGAAACAGGCAGACCGCATTTCGCTGACGACTTTCTCTTAAAAAGGAACTCGAGAACCTCCTCGAGAAGGGCGTCATCACAGAAGACGCCTACGACAACATTCACGCCACCCTCCCCGCCGAGACTCCCCTCCACGGTGCCTCCGCCCGAGCAGGTCCAAACGCCTCCACACCCGTCCAGAACGCCAACCCGACCTCTCCTCCGACCGACGCCATGGCCGCTCTCAACGTCCAGCCGAATGCCTCCCCGGCGCCGCCGTCCTATGCCCAGACGGGGCCTCCATCCCTCCCCTCCCGCACGCCGGAGAAGCCCATCCTCGCCCACGCCCGCGCGCTGTACCGCTACGCCGGCGCCGACGCTCGCGACGTCTCGTTCGAGCGCGATGACCGCATCGCAGTTCACGAGTACATGAACGCCGACTGGTGGATGGGCCGCAACCTCCGCACCGGCCAGGAGGGCATCTTCCCCAAGACGTACGTCCTCGTCGAGCAGGACTTGGCCAAGGGCGCCTTCGCCCCCCAACAGCCTCAGTACGCGCCTCAGCAGGCCCAGTGGGCTCCCCAGCAGCCCGTTTACGGCCAGCCGCCGCAGGGCCCGCCGCCTCAGCAGAACCCCTACAACGCCGACGTGCCGCCTCAAGCCGTTGCGAACCAGCAGACTAACGCCGAGGGCAGCGGCGGCGGCAAGGGCGCCGAGATGGGCAAGAAGTTCGGAAAGAAGCTCGGCAACGCGGCCATCTTTGGTGCCGGAGCCACAATTGGTTCCAACATTGTCAACAGCATCTTCTAAATGTCTTCGCCATGTTACAAGGCAGGTGTTGGCGGGCTGCTGTGCATGATGTTCTGTTGACTCAGCGAGTCAAGCACAGTCGAGACAGCTACCCTACGAGACGTTGTCATGTTGGAGGTAGACTGGTTTTATCGTTCTGTTCCTTTTCCCCCGGACGTGGCTCCGTATATGGTGCGGACTTGGATCGGGCACGGCCGCTTGCTGTCATTCTCTTTGGCTGGAAATTGCTTAATCATTCCGACGGGATGATCGTATGGGAACTCGCGCTTGGCACGCTCATTTACATACCTGGTTTTTCTCTAATGGGTCATCGGGTCACGGCGTTTTAGTGCATATCGGGTATTTCATTATCGAAAAAAGACAAAACACCTCACCATCCGCTCTCGGGATTTATCCCCATTTGTCAGATGACTGCCAGCTCTTCTGTGCTCACTCGTCCCGATTTGGCAACGCAGTGGAAGTTTCAACTTAATTAGCCCATTGTTTGAGAGGACTCTTCCGAAGCGCTCAACCTGATTGGGTTCAAGAATCGAGTCTGTGAAAGGATATCCCTTCTCATGCGAACATCAACTCGGCAAGGCAGTCGACGAACCCAATTTCATCCCCCTTCCCCAAACCCCGGAAACCCGTTCGTTACACATATGCTGAAGTAAGCTTGATATGGAACACCAAGAGTCGGCAGCTTCAGGGCATCGAACTCATCCGAGACAAAGACAGCCAAACTCTGCCCCCCCTGCCACTTCTCTTCCCCCCCACGTTTCTCTTTCATTGTCGTCGGTTGGACCCGGCCACGGCTAGACGTCCAAAGTCCGACATCTGGGTAATGCAAAAGATGGATAGGATCAAGAAACAGCTCCGACGTCCGACGCTCGGTGCCCGCGCACAACTACTACTGCCTTCGTACTGTCTTTCTGTTCTACTTGCATTGTGTGCTCAGAGAAGCGTAAACGCAGAGACCACCCACCACCCATCAGCTCGGGGCATGCATAATGCGCATCTCACAACTTTACGCACATAAGATGTTCGGGCTGTAGGTGCATACAGATTCTTTGTTTATATGGGACTATGCTTCCTCGTCCGAGCACCACTTTCGGACTATGTTCAAGTTGGGAAAGAAGAGCTCTCTGAAGACGCTTACTTGAATGTTAGTTCATATCACAGCTCATTCCAACTCGATAGACAATACACGCCTTGTCTTAGGTGACAGTGGATAGATGGGAGGATGGCGGCAGAGACGAGTGGTTTAATACTCTTCAGCCGGAAAAAGAAAGAGTTTTGACAACTTACTTGATGTAGACATGCCGCCGCACTGCGTACGAGGCCGAGAAACCTCCAAACCAACGCTCAAACCGACTTTACCCCAAAGATGCGCCATTATGAAGCATGGATCGGCCCTGTGTCCTTTTCTGCAGCAGATGTTTTGTGTTGACCCACGGCTGTCCCGATGGAATTTTAAGATTAATCCTCAGAGTTTCGATACCAAGGCCGCGGACGAACACGTGCTGCTTTTGGGCATGGCGTGTGACATGCCATTTGCGTTCTGCTCGTCTGTTTTACTCAGCACGCATATGCGTACACACAGACATGCGTGCACTCCACATATCGGCTGCCATGGCTATTTCCTCTCGAACGCGGGGAGGTTGTCCGATCAGAGGCTGAAGAGAGGCCTAGAGAGAAATGTGCCGAGATTGGGTCCGTATCTTCAAACTAATGGTTCCTGTAAGATGAAAGAGCATCGGACGATTTGGTAACGCAGGCCAATATGGGAAACGAGATCGCGATGCCGTGGACGATATTTGGGGGGTAGGGGCAAGTTCATGTCGTCTTCAGGCACAATGGCAGGACCGGGGGAGGAAAGGGGCGATTCATGTCTTTAAACTCTGTCGCGTAGTCGATAACGATTCCATGTCGACGGAATTATGACTGTTGGCGTTCCAACACCTGTTTCCTACGAGGGCCACTCCACGTTATTATGCATCATGGCGCGAAGGCAGTGACAAAAAGAGGGTTAAATTCATGTACCCTACACCCATCCATCATGAATAAACATGTCTGCAATGTCTTAGAGAACACGCCGCCGTGATGAATGAAGGGGGTTTGTAGGACAGGTGAAAGCAATACCTGACGTCGCAAGCAACGCGCGTACGTCGACGGTAGGCGTTGCAAACCTATCTAGTTTCCCTTCCGCAAACCACCCCAAGGACATGAAGAAAAATGAAAAAATTGGAAAATAAAACAGGAAGCGAACGCGGATCCTCTCTCGCCAATCCCTCCGCTCGCGTCACCGCGTCCCACCCCTCAGCGTTTGGAAAGGACTTCAGACCGGACCTGATTTCCTTTCCTCTGCGACTCCGTTCGTAGCGTACACGTTCCGGCCTCTCAACACGAACTCCTCATGCACAGATGAATTTCCTCCATCCTCCTAATAATTTTACTCTACAGCCACAGCCCATTAGATGTGCGAAAAGACCCAAAACCTCGATATTTTCCATGCTGAAGTTCGACAATTTGTGTGTGCGTGAGATTTTCTGTCGTCCCTACAGCCAAATACGTGATGGTCTAGCGCACACCATCGCAAAAAGGCGTACGCATGAGTGCTTTGTTTTTTCCCTTTACATCGGCCTGGCGACACCAATAGGAGTACCTGAAAGGGGAAATAGCTTATCAGCCAAACTTTGCCCTTGTACACTTCCCGCGCGGAGTGTTTAGATTGCCCTACCCATCTTCTCGTCCTGCCACTGAGGCTTGTCCTGGTTCCAGTACTGATCGTCGTCGTCGATGACCTTGACGGGAATCGTTGGCTCGAGACGGCCGGCGGTCCAGGCCCGAATCGGCTTGCCATACTTGTACATGACGGGCAACAGCATCGATATGCCGGCAAGGGCAGCGGAGTAAATGCCAAAGTTCTTGAGGAAGCCGAGATCCTCAATCCATGTGGTGACGTTGAAGGACATAATGAAACCGATGATGAGACGAGCGGAGGAGACGTTGACCAAGACAGGCCTGCGGAGAGTATCAGCAAACGATCAGGTACTAAGCGTTGGTAAAGCGCAGAGAAAGACTGAAGTCGTTCCGCAGCACAGCGATACGCACCCAGCAAACTGAGGATAACTCTCAACCAAGTAGACGGCAAAAATGGTGTTAGCAGTAAGCAGACCGAATCCAATCAAGAAGATCGAGACCAGAACGATAATCGACGGGAGGGTGCGAATGTTCTCAGCCGCGTAACCGAACATGAGTGGGCCGACGACGGATGCCAGCAGCGGGAATACCAAACTGACAAGGTGACCTTCGGGCTCACGACGACCGCCGTTTCGCTTCGCGAGGAAGTTGGAGATCCAATCCGCCACGTATCCGCCAAAAAACCAAACGAATGGGGATGCAACGACGACGGGGATGACGGCAAAACCGAGCGTCTCAAACTTCCATCCTGCGGCGATGAGAATCGAGGAACCGACCTGGCCGGCGGCGCCCTGCAGGGAGACGAGGATGGAATTGATCATGATGACCCAAATGATGTTGGGGAAGACGGTGGTCTTGAGCATGTCCCAGACTGACTGCTTGGCGGCCTTCCACTCGTAACCGTAGTTCATGATGCCGAACTCGTCCCAGTTGGAGCGGGGACGGAAGGCCGACTCGTCAACGCGGGGGCGGGTTTCACCAGGGCGCAGAGGGTAGACCTCCTTTCCGGCTGCTTTTTGTTAGACAATACAAACATCAACACACACACAGAGGCGTTTTACTTACCAAGCTCGTCGTTGCTGCGCATCCAGCGGGTCTCAGGAACGAAAAGGATGAGACCGATCCAGGCCAGCACACCCACACCAGACGTGATCCAGTAGATGAAGCGCCAGGTGAGGCGCGAAACAATGATGGGACTCATGATACCCAAGCTGACAACTAACAGGCCCTGAGAAGCACCCACGGAGGCAATGGCCTTGTTGCGCTGGTGAATAAACATCATGTCCTGGATGATCAGGGGAATCAGGGCCTCGACGGCGCCGGCGCCAAAACCCTGGAAGCAACGAGCCGCAAGATGGCTAGGCAGGCCCTGAGAGAAACCGGCCCAGAGACCGCCAGTCCATGCGAGGAAACCGGAGAGCAATAACACGGGGCGTCGGCCGATGGCGATAGACAGCGGTACAAGCAAGTACGAGCTGAGACCGTTGACTAGCAACGGCACTGAGGCCAGCAGGGAGACTTGCCAAAGCGGCGGGCCGCCAAGACCGGCGAGGATCTTGACGGGATCCAGAGTGACCTCTCCGGGCTTGCTCAGCGCCGAGATGTCGATCTTGCTGAGAATGTGAGGGTCGATGCCGGAGTACTCGAGGACGAAAACGGGGACAAGCGCGCCGACGATGAACTCGGCAGCGAGCGCGAGTGAACCAACTGCCAAGCGTAAGTAAGGCGATATCACAATGGAATTTGAACTTACAGAAGCAGAGCGCTCCAATGGAAGTCCACTTTCTCCAGTTCGGCAAATTCAGGGGATCTGTCGATGTGGCATGTCAGCGCATCCGTCATACAAATCGGCCTTACCGTGACCTCGATTCGCTCGATCGCAAACTAACCCTTTGGATCTGGCGTTGGCATCGGCACATATCGAATTTGTCCTCCCTCGAACAGCTGCGTTGTTCCTACCACCTGGGCATCGGGAGACTCGATCCTGCGCACGGCAAGATTCTCTGTTGACTCGGTCCAGCCGCTCTTTCCCGCCATCTTGAATGTCCTGTCCAAGGCGCTCGGGACGGGGTTTTATCGAAAATCGTCGCGTGAGATTGAATCCTTTTCCCAACAATGAGTGTGTTTGTCGTCTTCCTTCTAAATCACTCGCTTCGAAACCTGTCGTTTTCGTGTTCCTCCCGGCGGAATCAAGATGTCTATTGGTCTATCCAGAAAGGGAAGCAGACAAATCAGGATGGAGTTGTCTTGGAGGGCAGTTTGGAATTATATTTGATGTAATGCCCGCTTGGTCTCTCGCCGTGCGTGGATGGCAGGTTGGCAGACACGAGGGACGAGCGGTCTGTCATAGGCTGGCCGCGGTTAGACGAGCAGTTTAATCTGAGACGAAGGCCCGATGTTTGCAACTGCGCAACTGTTTGAGCGCACAGAGCACTTGTATGGGAGAACCAGCAGCATAGACTCGAAGCATTTCCAAATTGGTCAA
>JAVHLU010000538.1:0-54941 GCA_036785755.1 Colletotrichum ledebouriae | reverse complement strand
TACTAACTATAAATAGAGTTAAAATAGAAAGAGATGGATTTAACTTATCTGAGGATATATTAGAAACTAATATATCTAATTCAGATTCTGATAATGACTTTTATATTAGTAATACTAATATAGAAGTTGAATATATTAGTTACTTTGCTGAAAGGCCTTTAACTCAAGAGGTAGGTTAATAATATTATTATTATAATTATAATTATTATTTATTAATTTTAATATTAATATACTAACTTATTATAGGCTGATCCTTTATTATATTGGAAAAGTAATAATTATAAATTTCCAATACTAGCTATTATAGCTAGAAGATACCTAGCTATACCAGCTACTTTAGCTTTAGTAGAAAGGGTCTTTTCTATTTCTAGTAATATAGTTACTAAAAATAGAAATACATTAAACCCTAATACTATAGCTAAATTAATTCTTTTAAAGTATTGGCAAGTTAGTACTTTAAAAGAATTAGAACAAATCTATTTACTTAGCGAGGAGGAAGAAGAAAGAAGTATAGAAGAAGAAAAAAAATAAGCTTTATATATTTATTAATTCTTTTCTTAGATTTATTCAAGTATATAGGTCTATTTATTTATTTACTTATTATAATACTTAGATTATTACTATTACTATTTAGATTATTACTATTATTATTACTAATAACTACTACTATTACTTTTATTAACATTATTATTAGAAAATATAACTATCAATAAAGATTAATACTAAGTAATAAAAATACTCTTAAATAAACTTAACTATACTCTCAAATAGATTTATATAATACTATTACTATTATTATTATTATTATTATTAAGAATATAACTTTTAATAAAAGTTAATACTAAGTTATAAAAGTACCCTTAAATAAACTTAAATATACTTTTAAAATAGATTTATATTATACTATTATAATTATTATAGTTATTATTATTATTATTATTATTATTATTATTATTATTATTCAAAGTATAATTTTAAATAAAAGTCAATACTAAGTTATAAAAGTGTCACGGCGCTGGGTTAGACCTCCCTGAATTTCAGGTCACGTGACTTGCGGATCACGTAACTTGCGGATCACGTGACTTGCGGATTATGTGATCACTAGGCGACTCTCCAGCCTTCCGGGGCTATGCTAGCCTATAGTTAGACTTTCCCCTTCTTTAATCTACTTAATATAGCATAATTAAAGTATATTAACCTTTATCTATTCGCTATTTATAATACTATTCTACGTTCTTCTATTTATTCTCTAGAGATAGAAGTATAATATCTTAACTAATTACTATATTAACCCTATTAATTAACTAACGCGAGTATAGCACCCGACCGAGCGCTAAGCTAACTAATCTATACTAACTAACCGACCTGAAATTAATTAATACCCCCCCCTCTACTTTATTACTAATATACTAAATAAGTTATAACTAGCTAGTTATAGGTATAAGGCTGCGACTATGCTTATACTTAATACTAGAAGGCTCCTAGAGCCTTATATTAAAACCTTTTAATACTACTATACCGCGCTACCTAACTATAATACTCCCTTATGCAAGGACCTAAAGGCTTTTAACCTAAATAAACCTATATATAAATAGCCTATTAAAAGCCTATTTATAGACCTCGATATAGAGGGATATAAGAGCTTAGCCTAGAGTGCTATTACTAAGCTATAGAAGTTCCCTAACCTCCTCGTTATTAACTACGATTACTTAGGTAAGGGCTAGAAGATTACCCTTACCCTTAATAATACAATATAGCTATTTTAGAATAACCCTGACTTAACTCTTATTAAGATTTAAGACTAGCTTATAAAAAGAGCTACTTAAAGTACTAAGTCTTAAGCCTTATATACTAGATATATTATTATTAGTAATAACCTTTATATGCTATATAATATAGCTCTACGCCTAGAATATAAGAATTAAGAGCTCCGGGAGCGATTAGAGGATACCTATATTACTATGAATAACGCTAAGCAATCCGTTACGCTTAAATATTACTAAGAGGAGCGTAATTAGGCCTAATATAACGCTACTACTATTACTAAGGAGTATAATAAGGCAAGGGATATTAATAAAGCCCTATTTTAACGCTTTAAATATAATATAACTACTATACCTACCCCTATAAGCCCTCCCTCTAGTAACTATAGCGCTACGCTCTAGACGATTTTTAACTAAATAATATACCTTAAGAGTTAGGTCCGCTCTAGCTTACTTATATTAACTACTAGCTATAGTAGTACCTGCCCTACTAAGATACCTAAAGTCCCTATCTTTATAAGTACTAAGAGTACTAATCCTAAGTACCTAAAGTTCAATACCTAGCTTTTTTATATTAAGATATACCTTAATAGTAGGGAATATTATAATAAATCCTAACGCTTTAAGTATATACTCTCGCGCCTTAGAGGAACTACTTATAATATTCTATCCCCTCTCCTCCTAAGTAACCCCCTTTAAATTACTATAGTAAAATAGCTTATTAAAGAGCTAAAGGGTATCTTTATAAACCTAGTTTAATATAATAAGGCTTAGATAAAGCTTAATATACTTACTATCTTATTTTAAGACGTTTAGGTTAAGCGAGTAACCTTTACTAAACTTACCTATAAAGCTAAGCTCCTAGAGTCTTAGTAATACTAGAAGTTCTATAAGAAGCTACTTACCTCCCTCTAGAACTAGTGCTCTATTTATTATATAAATAGTACCCTTAACTTCTAGGACTATACTACCTAGGTCTATACTATAGCTTATATTATAGCGCCTCCTAATACCTATTTAGCTAACTAAACTACTATATAAAGCTCTACCCTAGTAGCCCGCGCTAAACCCTCTAGTAGAGGGAACTCTCGTACTTAAGCCTATACTAACTAGGGCTATATCCCCGAGGCTTTATATAAGAAGCTTTATAAATAGGGCGCCTACTTCGTCTATAGTAATACTAGCTATACCTCGCGGGATTACCCCTATAAGAGGGCTAGAGCTACTATAAGTATTACTAAGCTTACTAAGGCTACTAGTAATAACCTAGAGCTAGTAGAAAACTAAGGCCCCTAGTAAAAATAAACCCCCTACTAGGGGAGACTTAAAGAGATTAGTAATTAGTAATAGTATCTATTAAACTATAATAACTAGTTAGTAATAAGCTACTAGAGAAAGAGTTAGTCCTAGTTTATAATAGATATAGTATTCGCTTTAAGGCCCTTCTTAATACTAGAGCAAATAGCTATACTTTTATAAATATTTATATAACCCCCTTATTAAGGGATTTTTACTATACTAAACGCAATAAGCTATAATACCCTATCCTAGCTACTAGGTTTAATAGAGAGCTATTAGATACTATAACTAAGGTATAGACGACCTATATATAAGTAGACTACTAAGAATTAATATAAATACCCCTCCTCTAACTTAATATAGGGAGATATAACCTTATCCTTAGCTACTTATAGTTTAATTATTATAATATTAGCGTAGACGTGCGCTATTAGCGCTTATACTAGCTAAGTAATACCCCTATAGCCCGGGACCTCCCCTAAACGATTATATAAGACGCTAAGGACCTCCTCTAACCTACTAAAATTAATATAGAGTATTAACTTAATACTAAACGCTACTAAGCTATATTTAAAGCTAAGGAATAGCTATATAACGCTTAGAAAGCTATAGTAAGTAAGATAAAAGCCCCTATAAAAATTCTATAGTAAAGTAGCACGCCTAGGGACTTAGGATATAATAATAACTTATAGAAGATAAATATAGCGTTAAAGGGAGCGCTAACTACGGATTAGACCTAGCTTATATAGTATTAGAAGCCTAAACCCCTTACTCTTAAGGCCTAGTAAGTAAGGAGGAATCTTAATATAGCGCTTATTAGCGCTATAGGGTTTAAGAGGAACCTAAGACGTACTAATATTAAATTAGGCTCTATATTTTTATATAAGCTTAATCTAATAATTAGGGATAAGCGAGAGGAAGAAGAAAGAGGTATTAGCCCACTAGAGGTTAATAAAGCTAAAAATTAATAACTAGTTAAGGAGAGACTCCCCCCCTATCTTTAGAGCTAGAGGGATTACTTTAGTAAGATAGCTAGCGACGCTTTACTTCCTTACTACTCTTATAACTACTAAATTAAACTAGAGCCTAGTATAAAGGAGTAGCTAACTTTCTACTTACTATATAAGTAATCCTTATTAGAACTCGAGGCTACTTAATAATATCTCCTTAAGAACCTAAAGAAGGGTTTTATAGCGCTAGGTAACGCTCTATTTATATCCCTAATATTATTTATTTAAAAAGCTAATAAATACTTAAGGTTTTATATTAACTTCTAAAAGCTAAATAGTTTTACTAAGAAGGACTAGTACCTACTACCCTTAATTAATAAAACGCTAAGTTAAATTAGCTAAGCTAGGTTATTTATAAAGATCGATATCCGCTAGGCGTTTGACTAAATCTATATTTACCCCGACTTAGAGGACTTAATAACGTTCTATACCTGCTATAGCTCCTATAAGTATAAGGTTCTACCCTTCGGGCTCTATAATAGCCTAGCCACGTACTAATAGTATATAAATAACACGCTTATAGAATACCTAGATAACTTCTATATAGTATATATAGATAATATCCTAGTTTACTTAGAGGACCCCCTTTAGTATAAAGAATATATAAAAAAGGTCCTTAATTAGCTATACTAAGCAGGGCTTTAGGCTAATATTAAGAAGTGCGAATTTAGTATAACTATAACGCGCTACCTTAGGTTTATTATTATAACTAAAGGGATTAGCCCTAACCCTAAGAAGGTTTCTATAGTAAGGGACTAGTAGCTACTAACTATAGTATATAGCATTTAGTCCTTCTTAGGGTTCTATAACTTCTACTACCGATTTATTGTAAGATCGCTAGGCTGCTTACTAAACTTATAGCTAAAGGCGCCTGATTTAACTTTAATAGCGACTATATAGTAGTATTTATAATACTAAAAGAGGCCCTAATATTAGCCCCTCTCCTATACTACTAGAAGCCTAAACTACCTACCTAAGTCGAGACGGACGCCTCTGAATTAGTTTGCGCTACCGCCCTCCTCTAATAATAAACTAATAATAGCCTATAATACCCTATAGCCTATTTCTCAAAGACGATATTACTAATAGAGATAAACTACCCTATCTATAACTATAAAATAATAGTAATTATTCTAGCGCTAGAGGAGTAGAGGGCTAAACTCTCTATAACTACCTAGCGTTTTAAGGTTATTATAAACTACTAACTACTACTTTATTTTATAACTAAGTAGCTCCTAAATATCCGCTAAGCCCGCTAGTTAGGTATCTTAGCTAGTTTTAACTTCTATATCGAGTACTACCTAGGGCGTAAAAACGTGCTAGCTAACGCCCTCTTATAAAAGAATAAAGACCTCTAAATATAATAAGCTATCTATAAGTCTAACTATACCTAGGTATTACTACTACCTACCTACTTATCCCTAGAGGTAGTAAGTAAGCTATACTAACTACTTAAATCCGCTCTAAGTTAGCTTATAGTAACTATTAACGCTCTAGAGCTAGAGGATAAGTTAAAAGGTTACCTCCTAGTTAAGTATATCTTTTAGTTAAACTATAAGCCTAATATATTATCGCTTAAGCTACTAAAAGTACTTATAGCTATTAAAAAGGAACGCTAGAGAATATATAAGGGGCTTCTAATTATAGATAGGAAGCTTATAATACTAGAGGAAGAAGACCTATATATAAAGTTAATTTATAAAGCTTTTATTTAGAGGCTTATAGCGTACCTAGGTTAGAATAAGACTATTAAACTCCTAAAGGAACGCTACTACTAGCCCCGCCTAACTACTAATATTAAGTAGTATATTTATAACTACTATACCTACTACTATACCTACTACTAAGTATAGAAGCTAAGAGATAAGCCTCTAGGCGAGTTAAGATACCTACTAATACTAGACTACCCTTAGGAGTATATTATAATAGATTTTATATCCTACTTACCTAACTACTATAGGTATAATAACGTATTTATTATAATATACCGCCTCTCGAAGAAGATAGTCTCCCTCCCCTACTATAAGATTATTATAGTATAGGACCTTACCTAGCTATATTATACTTATATCTTCTAGTATATAGGCTTCCCTACTATAATTATATCTAATAGGGGCCCTTAGTTTACTTCTAACTTCTAGAACGAGCTCTATAAGATATATAGTATAACTATATAGTTAAGTATAATAGGTTATACTAAAACTAATAGGTAAATAGAAATTCTTAACTAGTACCTAATTTAACGCTTATACCTATAGATAAACTAATTCTAGGATAACTAGAGCGAAATGCTCCCTGCTATAGACTTCGCCTAAGTAGTACTACTAAATAAAACTATAAGGCTTATATTATTTAAAATCGAGCGAGGATACCTACTATAGATAAGTTTTAACTAGGACTAATATATATAAAAGCTCTTAATAACTAAGGAAAAGATTAACTAGGGTAATACCTAGTAGTTAGCGCAAAGCCTCTATAATATTTAAGATATTATAAAAGGGAATATAGCTATAGCCTAGTAATATTATACCTATACTATAAATCGCTACTACTAACCTAATAACTTAGCTATAAATAACTCTATTTATATATTAATAGAGGGATAGCGCTAAGAAAACTCTTTAAAGCTATTAATACTATAGGACGGCCTATAGCTAATTAAGGCTATAAGGCCTAGAGGGATATAGATATTAGACCTACTAAAGGAATATAACTACTACCCTATATTCTACCTAAGTAAGCTCTAGAAAGCTACTAGTAACCCTCTTCTAGGCTAATTTAAAACCCTGCTACCCCCTATTAAGTTTAACTATAGGCTAGAATATAAGGTTATATATATAACTACTAGCTAGTTATACTAAAGATAGCTATAATATCGCGCTAACTAAAAGGGCTATAACTACGATCCTACTTAGTATAACGCTAAGAGTTTTAAGTATACCCCCGCGGCGCTATAGGACTTCTATACTACTAATTTAATAGTAATAAGACTATTAAAACACCTTTTAGCTTAGCTCTTAGCTACTATATAAGATAAGGACCCCGCTACTATAGATAATAATAATACCCTAGCGGAAGTATAGATAAGGAGGATATTACTAGGGGAATACTTATATAGTAATAGATTAGTTACTATAGATAGTAATGCTAGTAACGGGGGGGTAATATTATAGCGCTAGGTTAGACCTCCCTGAATTTCAGGTCACGTGACTTATGGATTATATAACTTGCGGGTCACGTGATCACTAGGCGACTCTTTAGCCTTCCGGGGCTGCGCTAGCCTATAGTTAGACTTTCCCCTTCTTTAACGCAGAATCCACTTAATATAGCGCAATTGAAGTGTGTTAACCTTCATCTATTCGCTGTTCGTGACAAAAGTACCCTTAAATAAGTTTAAATATACTTTTAAATAGATTTATATTATATATAGTTATTATAATAATTATATAATATTATATATTAATATTAAAAATATTTTTAAAAAATACTAGTGACTAATTAGTTAACTAGTTAGTTAACTAGTTAGTTAACTAGACTAAACTAGCCTAGTTTTAGTCAGCTACCTGACTAGACTAGACTAGACTAATTCCCAACCCTGCCCAGTGCCCCTCTTCCGCGCATAGACCCCTTCGGACTACCCCACATATCCGCTAACCGCCTAAATCCCCCTTGGCTCGTGACACCAACGTACCGCGCACTCAGGAAAGAGGTTGAAGACATCAGGAGAACCGAGTGCGGCAAACCCATGCTCAAGTTCTTCTGCCAGAGCTATTGAGGCTCTCTCAACGCGATTACCTGGATGTTCACTAGACCGGGGTTGATTATCCAAAATGGCCTAGTATCCACAAAGCAATAAAATTGATAAGTATCTGTTGGCAAAAGCTGGAAGAGTTGGAAAACATTTTTGCTGCTCAGCGACACAAACTTTGTTCATCCCAGTCTTGCTTGTTACAAATAATTACATCCGAAAGCCATCGTCATCATGGGTACGAATAAGGGTGTTACTTAGACCGTTGGTGATTAGCGCAACTTACCATGCACCTTGAGATCACAACATTCTCCAATCATATTCCAGGTTCTGTCGGTCAAGTTCAGGCCACTCGAAGTTCCTGTCTGTGTGTCGTATCACTTTGGATTCCGGCAGCTCGGAATCCGGGCCAGGCAATGCCAGTGTCTACTGACGTGAGGATTGTAGACGACGACTACTTATCCGCCCAACGGACGAAAATGGCGGACCAGTCGATTCTTTGTCTACCAGATTTTCGCATTCAACGATCGAATGATTCGCAATAAAGTCTCTAGCTGCACCACTATCAACGCGCAGAGTAAAGTGTTGGTCTACGAGTTAGGCTGCCGGTTGTGCTCCGCCATTTGAGAAAAACATGGACCTAGCATCAAATGGGCAAGGATGGGATGAAACGGGAAAGCAAAAGCTGTGTTTATAAACGCACTCCGGTATCTTCCATGCTAAGCAATCAGTCCTACGTCTAAGATAGAACCTGCGTCATCCATCTGGGTTCGTTATTTCTTTTCACCCTTTCACAAGAAGACAACGGCGAAATGTGGATTCGCGTCAATCTGAAGACTTGAGCATTCAATCTTTCGCATGTGCGTTTTCATAGATCGAGACTCACTTCTTGCAGATATGGTCCCAATAACCGGCCAATTGAAATCAGTGATGTTTTATGACCAAAGAGTGACTTTGTTTTTCCGACTAACTGCAACTACGTGTTCCTCTACCACAAAAGTGTTTCCCACAATCGAAAAAGAAGTATCACACCCATCCCCAGCTCGATCTTCAGACCAACTTCCATATGTAGGGGCAGTAGCTGTGACGCACACGTGCCCAAGCAATTAAAAGCTCACAGATCTACATCTAGACACCGACGGGAGTCTGGCAAAGGACGGCGAGGCCGAGCTGTTGAGGAGAAGTGTAAGCATAAAAGTCTCGGAGATAGGCCTTCATATATAACTTACAACGGGCAAAACGCAGCATCGAGCTCGCTGGCCCTTAGCGGCGCAAACGGAACGGAAGTCGGCGGCCGAAGTGGGAACGGAAGAAGCTATTTGTTCTCTTAGAAAGTTTCCAGGACCCAGGCGACACTGAGACTTAGAATGGGGGCTTACGAGAACCACAGTCGAGGTTAGCGACTCCGAGAACATCTGTAGCGCAGCACTGGGGGCTGTCGTAGAGGCCAGAGCAAGGGTCGTAGGCGGCAGCGTCACTACCGCCGTCGCTGCCGCCGCCGTTGCCGGGCTTGTCGCCGGGCTTGTGGCCGCCAGTGGGAACGGCGATGGCGACGCTGGCAAAGAGAGCAACGAGGGCAATCTTGAACTGCATTTTGAAGTCTTGAGAGTGTCTTGGTGACAGAAAGTAGAGCTGAAGCTTGAGATGCGTTGGTGCCTGAAGACCGAAGAGATGGGTGCTGATGCTGATGGTGAGATGAGAAATAATGTGTCTTGAGAGCGGTTCTAACTCGAGTTTATATACTTCAAACTCCGTCTACATGAGGCTAGTTGATTTACCCCAAGAAAATTGTGATTAGACACAATCATCATGATCCACCAACCCGACGGTTGCCTAGTACGAGCTGGTACATAGTGTGTTGCTCTGCTTTTGCCTCCTCCTGCAGACCTGACTCCAGTCTCATCGCAAAGCACACCACAATAGTCATCCCGATACTGTAAGTTACTAGTCAATGCAAAGTCACGATGCTAATGGCTATGTCGGAACAAATTCTCCATTGTGACGACTTAGGTATGCATGGCAATAATGGCTTAGCTTCCCACTTTTGCCGCGCTGGGCTTCAACTTGCAGTCTGCAGCAGTCCACTGGACACGAGCTCTGTAGAGTGAAAGTTGTGAGTGAGGCGACACTAAAGATTTGATATGTGACAGAAAATCCTACGAGTTTACCATTCCCCCCCAAAAAGCAATGTTTGGAATTCATGATGCTGCCGCGGATGCATCAATATCAACCCGTGTGGAGAAGGAGGACCTGGACCTGAACGGCTGCAGCCGCTCCCGTCTGTCATATGCAACGTTCCCCGCCTTCAGCTCGAAGGCGAACGAATGAGAGCTCATCCTTGTTTCAGCGCCAGCCTTCACTGTGGATAATTGGCGGGTACGACGCTACATTGACAGGCATAATTCCATCCTGCCAAGGAATTTTCCTTCTTTACCTTTAGGGCTTGAAGAAGTGCCATGTCATGGAGGTCTCAGTGTCATCCACAGTTTCCCGGCCGTCCTGCACATTTACGGAATCTTTCAACTCTGTGCGGCAGGGTGACGGGAACGCCGAGCCGATCAGGATTAGTTAGCACCACTAGGCATGGTAATTCGGCACGCAGATGGCTTGTGGTGATGATATAGTGCCTGCCGTAGCATCAACTGGGTTGTTCACTTTCACAGATATACTCTTCGTGATTCAGTAGCCGATTAAAACCATTTCACAACGCACTCTGGTGCGACATTCGAGAGTCATAGGCACGGCTCACATCGTATTTACTCTAGTGCTCGCGTATTCGCCGAGTAGCTCTGAATGTCCAATAATTTCCGAGAGGGAAAATCGCCGCCTCATTAGGACCTGTCAGAACTGTATCTGCCGATCGCCGAGGCCCATTGTGCCCGCCTTGATTTGGTGAGCCTGTTAAAGAACTCTCTTTCAGACTTCCAATTGGCCAAACTGCCTGATTGCCAAGCGCACCATTGGTTGGAAGACCTTGATCTTTTCTGCTGCCTGCAACAGGACTTAGTCTCACTCTTCGTTTTCCACTTTAATCCTTATGCAATGTGATGTCAAGGTTGTATGCAAGGGCTGAAACAGCCCCAACAGCCACTAACCCATGTTAACTAGTATGGACGAACTGCAAAGAATTCTTTTGCACGGTTGCCGCCGATCAAATGCGACTTGGTACCTGTCCGTTATTGTCATACCCAATTTAGGAGACAGGTACCATGTTGCAGCATGCAAATGTGTCATGCAAGTTGATAGTATAACTAATGTCAATGATTCAAGAGGTTTGTTTTCCATCCCCGACGGTCTCGTACCCACCCCAAAAAGCATCAGATCCTTGATTCCATCTCTCAACCACCAGATAGGCAACCAAGTCGTGGGTTTTACATCTGTTTGCTTCGCGTTGGGCATGATTGACCCACTGACTCCGCTGCCACCCGCTCTCGATCCAGCTGATAGCCTGATCGAAAGTCCGTACGACTTGAAGAGTGGCGAGTTAGTTGGAAGAAAAAGCAACGGACCAGGCCCTAGGTTGGTGCATGCCCCACGAGCCCCACGGCGACGGCAGCTGTCTCGGCGGCCCGAACCAGGAAGCTATACCGAATCTGGTATCCCGAGAGGTTTCCGACGCACCAACACATGCACCGCTCGAACTTCGAACATGTAGAAGCCGAAGCCGCGACCGAGCTCGCACTGGACAGCCTGATCCAGCTCTGGCAATGTAAATCGATACTCGTTTGGGATGACCGAGGCCCCATTCCAACTCGCACTATCAATTCAATTGAGGCGATCAGGATACACTTCAAGGCGGCTCGCGGCCGCGGCTTTTGGTCCGGGGTAATACGAGAAGCGACCCTCCCAACCACGTCGTCAAGGTTCCCACATCCGCCGACGTGAACCTGCAGAGAACTTCGGACCATCCAGTGAAGTCCGTGGCCAGGCATGTACCTGTATATGCTTGCATTCAAGCAGAATACCAGAACAAGGGTAACAAAAGAAGGATAGAGCGACTTTTGACCAATTTCCAAAACTCCTTGCTTTCAGTTCGACACTGCACTCCCCGCGGAGCTACGATTTCCCTGCCGTCGTCGCGTCGGACTCTCTCAGGTTTGGACAATGACAAGCCGAAGAAGACGCCCATGCATCGGATCGCGATGAAGCCAAGATACGTCTCAGGTCCGTCCTGCCCTCTCCTGTTGGCTGTGTGGTCATGGCCGAAGAGATAGCCCCGCTAATAATGTTACCAAGATTTCAAAATGTGAACCAAGTTGCGAGCTACCGCCCAAGCTTGTGCTGCTCCGGATAGACAGTCTTGATGGCTCCCTCAATGCTCCAAAAGAACCCAGCAATTATGCCGGAGACAACCGACCCAAATTACACAAACCATGTAGCGTCTGTGTGGTTATTGACGTAGAGCCCAGCAGCCTACAGTCTGTAGCCCAACGGGCCTGACGATAGTGTCCGTCGAAAGCCACTGACGTTGGTCATTGAAGTTCTGACGAAACAATTACCCGTCATGAAGGCCCAGAATCGGGCATTCGCGGCGTTGACCAGGTCAGGGTTGTGTGAACTGCCCACCGCCGAGCCAGTCATTCCACTGAATATTCCAAGAGCGCTGAACGCGGAAATGCCGAAAATCTGACTCTGTAAAAGAGTACTTCAAAGAGACGGAATCAGAATCCGAGAGTATGGAGAACGATTCTGCGGGCGTGTTCAGCTGCCGATGGGATAGTTTCGGAGAGTCTGCTCGGGCGTGGTTGAGAATTTGAAAGGCATAAGAAAAGGGCCACGAGGGCTACGTTGGCTGGATTTTGCTGGACAACGATGAATCAAAAGTTTCGCAGTTGATTCTCAGTTTTTTTCCTTTGAGATTTATCGATGAGAGAATGGAGGGTCCAGTCTGGTCAAATTGCTCAGGTTGCCTGGGCCTCCTTTGAGCTTAAGATGTTTGTCGTACGGTCACGTAATGTTGGGGAAGCTGAGCATCATCGGCACATTGTCTGCCGCTCGAATAGCCTTTTACATCTTCTCCAGCAATCTCAAATCTTAGTGCGACAAGTGTCCCAATGTTACTGCCAGATGCGATTTCTGTTCACTCTGGTAACAGTAAGCTCCCGCCACGCTAACATATGAGATGCTGGAGGAGGTGTATTGAGACCGATCTCCTAGAAAGAGTAGCCGGGGATGTGATGACATGTTAGCTCGTGCAAGCCTTACAGGAAACGCGTGCTCTGGCTACGTGTAGAGGCCGAGAGCCGCCGATCATCGGGTCCCAGCTCCGCAGCGGTCTATTCTTACCAGGAGTGCCCGCTCGCATCCTCGGACATCACTGCCTAGCGATTAGTCTTCGCTTCCTGTGAACCTTGGTGTGGCTTTGAAATTTCGAAATCAGCAGCAGAGCGCCGTTTCTTCGATTGATACAACCTTCGGAACAGGGCGAGCAAAGTAGGTGTCTAGGTCGTTGAAATCTGTGAAGACGGTATCGGGCCATCCCAAGCGATCCAATGAATAATAAAAAATGTGTGACGACAGTCAAACACTCATATACTCGCCTGATCGCTCCGCATTCTACTCCGTCGCAGGCTGCTGAATCAGCCCTATCTCAGGTCATTATCCCCATAATGGACATTAAGAGGATTCAACTTCAAGACTACCGCGGTCTCCACCATCTCCATCGACACAAAGCCCTCCAAGCTCGATAGGGTCGCATCGCCATCGCTCGTACTTGAACCTTTTCAAGTGCCAGAGACTAGCCAGAAAGTCCCTGGAGAATCGCATCTCAGTGTAAAGGTCATACTTCTGGCTCTACAACTGTCAATCTTAAGCGAGAATATCGAACTAGATGCGGCCATTTAAGGTTAAATCTCTTCAAACTTGAGACTGAATCCTCACTAAGAAAATTGCTCTATGCGGCACTATTTTGTCCCGAGAATTGCCAATCTACAACGCAGACGAGTCCAGCCAATTCGCCCACGCCCTTAGAAATAAACTACATCATTGACATCGTTGTTGATAGACCTCTACCAGCAACAAATTTGGTGCTTGCGAAGGAAGAAGTGCTCTTATCAAAACCACAACGAACATCCACGATGCGAGCTAGAGTGGTGGTCAATGCAAACACACGACGTGAGAATGGATTCAAGATTGTGTGGTTCTCGGGGACAGGCTGCCCGCAGTTCGCATCCAATCAGAGGCAAATCTCCAGACTCTTTTTACAGGCGTGGCGGCCTACTGGAAGAATGCCCCAGGGGTTAATGATTCAAGAAAACAGGTGACGAAGCAGTTGCATGGCAACGGCATTCCCATTCCAGACAGATATCTGGAGCACTCATCGAAGACAACGAATGAGACAAGAGTGCTTCGTAAATAGCAGCGCGGCAGTGTTCTTGATCGCGGCACAGCACGGAAGACAGCCATGGCAAGGGATAGAGTCAGATAGCGTGGTTCTGGCCAGGCATTCGATCCATGGATGGCGAAAGCGTACCGGGTGCCTACAACGACAGAGACTGGACGCAGTTGGTCCAGGCATTCGATGATTAGGTGGTCACACGACAAGATGCCGCTTCAGTTCGGGGAGAATAATGTCGGTAGAGGTCCGTTACGGGTCCAGTGTAGTTCGAGACAACTGCTCGACCATGCTGACGTCCACGATTGGATGGGCTCCAATGTGCCTTTCCAAGTTTCAGGAAGTCTGTGAGGTTATATAGTGAACTTAAGGTACATAAGACCAGCTTATTTCCTGGGCCAAGGCTGATATTAATCACATATCGAAATCTTTCCTTTGAACCTGCATGTGGATGAGAAGCCTATAGCTTGTACTCGGGTCTCCAGCTATCGCAATGAAGGTACCCCTTTGTCGTGATGCCTTCAGCATCGCCCGTTCCTAGCGCGGCACGTGACTAACGTCGGCTCCGGAGCAACCTTATTCTAGGGTTATTCCTCTAACCGTGGTTATAAGTAACCACGTTATAGCTACTCTTATTATAATAGATTAAGCTCTTTAGTAACTATAAATATAGCCCTATAGGACGTTTCTTAATAGTTATAAGCCTAGCTCTAACTAGACCTCTAATTACTATTTTAAAATAAGCCTTTACTACTAAAAGTACTTATTAAAACTTCCTCTCTCCTATTCCTTCTTTCCTCCTTATAATATACTATCCTCTACTACTATAAACCCTCTATTTCTAAATAACCTTAACTATAATATCTTCTATTATAGCTACTATAATATTATACTAGCTAACTATATATAGGGATTTTACTACTTAGTATATTATAATCTAAGCTAAAGCCTAAGCTATTAGAGTCTAGAAGTATATTAACCTAGATAACCCTAAGGGATCTTTATACCTAGGTAAGATTTTATTAGAAACTCTAACTCTTAACTTATATATTACTAAATAAAACTAGGATATTAACGCCTAGTACCTATAGGAGAAGAGTATTTATAATTAATATATCGCTCTATTTAACTAAGAAGCTCTAGAAGAGGCTACTTCTAATACTACTTCTAGGACTACTCCTAAGTCTATTACTAGGATATAAATAAATAAATTATACCCCCTTTAGCCTCTAACCGCCCTAGTTATAATTAATAAGAATACTATAGGTATATAGGAATAGTACCTAGAGCACTTTTATTTGCTCGCTATATAAGAATCTAAGTAAACTTATAAGGATTAGGAGTTTAAATAGATTAACTATCTAGTTATAGAGACTATTACTTATAATATTATTATACTTATATATATAGAACTTCTCGCTAAAGGGGATATAACCCTATATAGCTTTATTATTAATTTTAAATATCGCTACGCTCTAAGTAAGGCTAGTACCCTTATTACTATTTAAGAAGAGTATATCTAAGTCCTAGAAAAGGTAAACAGGAGTATTAATCCTAATACCTAGATTAAGGACTTTAGGGGCGTCTACCTCTATACTACTTAGCTTAAGCTTCCTAAAGTAAGTAGTACCCTTGCTTTAAAAACTTTTCTTTAAGTAATAAGTTATTACTTTATACCTACTTAGGCTAATATAGAAATTATAGATATTCTAAAATAGGAGTAAGTAGGGATACTAGTTTCTAATATAAGCTAATATATTAATATATTTAAGGACCTCTTATATAAAGATATACTCTACTCGAGGTTATAAGGATAAAGCATAGGGGTCTTTATAACGCTAGCTAGCTATATAGATAAGGCTAACCTATTAAGTATTCCTATAACTAGTAATATATCTAGTAGTAAATAGTACTTATATAGGTTAAGCTATTAATAGCTAAGTATTAATTATAACTACTTAGAAGCCGCTCTAACTAGATATTACTAGAAGGGCCTCTATATATTAGTAATAGATATATAAGTAGCTTAGATCTATAACTAGTTAAATAGTAACTTACGCTTCGCTAATCTTTATAAGGAACTTGCTTATAAGGGCTAGCTATGCGCTATACCTTATAAGGGTAAAACCCGCTAAAATAATAAGGAGGGTAATAAGGGTTTATTTAAGAAATCTAATATAGCCCCGAGCTACCTTATTAATATAGTAGTAGTCGCTTTCTATATAGCCCTCTTAAACGAGGTTAGGGATAATATAGTTAACTTAGATAGAGAGTACCTAAGTATCTTTATAATACCCTACTTAGGGCCCTATATACTATATAAGTCTATAGTCCTAAATAACTATAAAAGAACGCACCTTATAAATAATAAGTCCCTACTTATCCCCTCCTTAACTAGGTATTATAAAAGAGAACGGGTTAATTTTAGAACAGCTTTATACCTAATTATTATAAAAGGTATATAGATTATTAAAAACGCTCTTAATAGCCTAAAAGGTATAAATATAGAGGACCTTACGCTCTATAATATAGGATATATAGAGAACTTTTATATTAATATTATCTTTAAAGCGTTATTTTAAAAGATAGGTATCTAGTATTTAGGGTATAACTATATACTTCGCTTTAGAACCTATAAGAATAGCATTATAGTTAAAAAAACCTATTAGAAAGGCAAACCTCGCTTTCCTTAAATATAAGCCTCGTTCCTTATACTCTATTCCTAAGCAGATTCCCTAAAGTATTAATATTATTATTAATAATATAAACTACGTGCTTATAATATATAAGTATACCTCTTTTATACTACTACTAGACTAGAGCGACGATATAATACTTTAGTACCTTAGAAGCAAGTACCTTAGCCCCGAGGCTCTAGAGTAGCTAGTATATATTACTTAGGGGGTAAGGATTAAAGGCCTAATACGCCTATAGTACTAATACTATATAGTTATATATACTAAATAGGTAATTTTAAGATAAATATTAGAAGATAAAGTAATACGCCCTTACTATAGAATCGCATAGGATCTCTTTAACTACCCCGAAAGCTTTAACTAAAACTAATAGCTCCTTATTATTAAAGATAAGTATACTAGTTACCTCTTCGTATTTCTATACGTTAATAAGACCTATAGTAATATTATACTCGCTCTATATACCTTTAAGCAATAAGTATATCAATAGAAGGGACTTTTTATTTATAAGATTAGATAAGACGTTAAGAGGTTAGTAATTTTACTTATAAGCTATATAGAATATAAGGATTAGACCTATATAGAAGGAATAGAGGTTAAAATAACCCCTCTATATATAAAGGAACCGAATAGTAGAGGGGAACGGGCTAGTTAGGAAGTTATAACTCAAATAATTAAGATACTTACTATAGCTAGCTTACTTATAAAACTATAAGCTAAGATAGTATTAGTAGCGATAACGCTTTATAATATAAGCCTACTTAAACGCTATAACTAGTATTTACTACTATAGATCGAAGAGGAATAGTTCTACTAGTACTTTTGCTAGTAATAACCTAATAATAGAGCAGCCCTAACCTATAACCTTTACCCTTACTAGGGATATACATACGCCTATAGCTACTATATATACCCCCTTAAGAGGGAACGAGAGAGAGGAATTAATAAGAGAGACTTTAAGGTAGTACTATAGGGATATATTAGATACCTAGTGGGATATATTCTAAATACCTATAACCTATATAGGGTCTAGATCCCTATATTATAAATAGTTATTATTATATAGAATGTGATATTTAACGAATAGACTTTCTATATAAAGGACGAGGTAAAAGAGGCTATTCTAGAAGATATTATCCGCGAGATCGTAAAAGAGATTAAAGAGCCTATATTATAAGTCGACTTTAAACTTTAGATCCTAGGTATTATAGATAAGGATAAAGCTATATTAATACTTATAACTAAATAGTTACTTATACTAACCCTTATTCTTATAACTAAGTCTCTAAATAGAAGAATCCTAAAACTTCTAAAGGGATAGGTAGGTTAGAAGGGGGGGTAGCTATTATCCCCTAATCCTACGCTAGAGCTAGATAAAAGCCTAGCCCTAATAGATAGAGTAATAAGTATAGTATATATACTAGAAATAAACTATATATATAACGCTATTAGGGAAGTTAATTCTAAAGGGGAACGGATTAAGGACTATATTATAGTTAAACTACTCCCTACTTTATAATATATTTCTAAAGTAGGTAAGAGTAATAGGAACGAACCTTTAGATAGTAAGCCCTTAAATCTATTAGTATAGCTATACTAGGATAGAGAGGAGAGGGATAATACTAAATAGAAGTCTAACTAGGTATATAACTAGGAGAGCTATAGCTAAACTTATTAAAGCTAATAACTATATAATCTACTACTTAGTAACTTATAACTAGGAATAATAGAAAGCAAATCCCGCTCTAGTTACTAGTTTTTACTCTAATACTATATAGAGCAGGAGCGGGTATCTAGCTTCTTTAAGATTTTTATACCTAATTAGTAGAAAGCCTTTTTAGAAGCTAATATAGGGTACTATATACTCTATAGCTATATTTATACTACTATCTATAGCATAAAACCCGCTTATATAACTATAATAATCTATAAACGTCTTACTACTAATAACCTTATTAAGCTACCCTGCTTATAGAAGGAACTTTTAAACCTCCTATAAGCGCTCTAAACTCGCTTTAAAGAAGTAGCTAAGATTAAGATAGGTAAATTATAGTAGATAGATATATAGCGCGTTATTAATCGAGAGATAATAATAAAGAGACTAATCCCTTTAAAGTAGGTATTTACTTATAAATTTAATAAGGATAATATCCTTAACTAGTATAAAGCAAGGATCTATATTCGAGGTAATTAGTAAGAGAAGTTACCCCTTAAATAGACTTATATAGTAACCCTCGCTACTTATACCTTTAGGGTAGTAATAGTAATTACTATATAATTTAACCTTAAAGTTAAATAATTCAATATTATTAACGCGTTCCTAAATACCTCTTAGGATCTAAACGAAGACCTAATTATTTATAAGTTACTAGATAGCTTTAAGTAGCCTAGGAAGTATATCGAACTACGCTATGCGCTCTATAAGCTAAGGGATATATTACTACTCTAGTATAAGGAGTTCTCCTTAACCCTTTAGCGTTTAGGCCTTATACTTATAAGCAAAGACCTATATCTCTTCTAGTTAACTAAGAAGAGGGTCCTTATTATCTTCTATATAGATAACTTCCTTATCCTATTTTATAAGAACTATAAAAAAGTAGTATAAAAAGTAATTACTAGCCTAAAGGAAGTATATAAGTTAAAAGAATAAAGCCCGGTTATATACTATCTTAGAATTAGAGTTATTTATAACTAAGCTATATAAAAAATATACCTTTCCCACGACTAATATATTAAGCGGGTTATAAAGAAGTTTAATTTACTTAACTTAAGAGCGCTAGTAACCCCCCTTCTAAACTTACTACTCCTAAAGAGTAAAATAGTAGTAATACTATTAGAAGTAAAGAGTTTCTAAGAGAAGATTAGCTTTATACTCTATATTACTATTATAATCTAACCCGATGTTGCTTTTATATATTCTTTACTCTTAAGATTCCTAATAAATCCCGCTCCTTATTACTATACTACTACTAACTAGGTTATATAGTACTTATATTATACTTATTACCTCGTAATATACTTTAGTAACTCAGGGGGTAGATAGGTACTACTAATTATAAGTAACGCTTTATTCGTAAATAATAAGGAGATATAGAAGTTATCTTAAGGGTATATAATCTCGCTCTTTAGAGGACTAATTTAATAGAAGGCTACTTAATAGGCTATAGTTATAATATTAATAATAGAAGTAGAGCTTCTAAGCCTTGAATATATAGCTAAGGAGATTATTACTCTTTAGAAGCTATTTAGGGATATTGCTCTTAAACTTAGTAATATCTAGAAGATTTACTATAATAACTAATAGATAATTTATCTTATAGTAAGCAAAAAGGAATCGATCTTAACTAAGCTATAGCACGTTAATATTTAGAATATATAGCTATAATAAGAATATACTAGAGGATTATTTAGCGTAGTATATATATTAATAAATAATATACTAGCTAATAGTCTTATAAAGGTTCTTAACCGTGAGAAATTCGAAAAGTTCTATTCGCTCCTTAATCTAAAGGATATATAAAGAATAATTATAGTAAATAAGGGACGCTCTAAATAAGTATAAGAGGGCTAGTAGCGCTTAATATTTAATTAATTTATAGCTTATTAGCTAGGGAGCTTAAAGTCGCTCCTATAGGAGCAAAAGAATATAATATACCCCGAAGGGCCGCCTTAAAACGCTAATTTTCTACTACCTAACCTCAGAGGATTTACTTATACTAATCTATTAGGATTTTATATAAAAGTAGTAATACCTCTAGTAAATATATACTAATAAGACTATTAACCGCGTAGTATACCGTAGTAGCTATATTACTAGTAAGTAGATAAGGTATAGGTATACCTATACTAACTACTAGGGTTCTAAATAGAACTAGGGCGGGAGATAGAGCAATAACGCTATATATACTAGAACTACCTATTACTATAGAAGCCCTATTTAAACCCTTATTATTACTACCCTTCTTTATTACTTCGATCTCCTCTTTCTAGGTAGTAATAGCCTTATAGAGCGTAGCTCTCTAACGAGCGAGGGTCTATATATTATATTAGAAGATAATTATAGAAATAAAGCGTATATAGAACCTTACTTTTCTAACTACTAGGTTATCTAAAGTCTTAGCTTTAGTATATTAGTAGGCTATAATAGTAACGGGGGTACTTATTTATTAATAAGATACCTTACCCTTATAATAATAGTTATACTTACTTATTATACTAGGCGAGCACCTTCTATCTAATAAGCCTAAGAGCTTACTTAAAATATACTAAAAGTAGCGCTTATTAAATAGGGGTATTTACTCTACCTCTATACTTCTACTAGGGAGAGGAAGGCTAGGAGGGGGCTTTAAACCGCCCTTACTAATACCCTCCTCCTTATCTATTTCCTTAGGGATTATAATAATAATAAGGTTAGTAATATTCTAGTATATAGTTATAATAATAAAAGGATTATAACTTACTAGGAGCTATCCTCTTAAACTACTTAGGGGAGTAACCCTAAGGCTTCTTAAGCTATAAACCTTTACCCTTAGAGCTACTCCCCGTAAGTCGCTTCTACTTCTTTCTACTTACTATATAATATATTAGTATATTATATATTAATAATAAGAAGGAATAATATATATATAACCTTACTATTACTCTCTAGAGGAAGAGGGTATACCCCTCTACCCCTAGCTTTACTCTTACTTTTAGTAGCGCGCGCCTTCTTAAGGGCTATAGCCCGACTAATCTTCTTCTTAAGAGGTATTTATAAATATATTAGTATATTATAATAGCTTTAAGATTATTATATATTATAAGTATATACGCGCGCGTATAATAAGGTTATTATTAGGACTAAAGTTAGATATATATATAGTTATTATATTATATATAGGGAAGAGTTAAGAAGGTAGGAGGGTAGCTAGGTTATTTTATTTAGAATTAACGTAATAGTAGCTACCCTACCTAAGCTAATAAGAGATAATAGATTCTACTACTATTAGTAAGAGTTAGTAAATAAAAAGTATTATAATAATAATAGTAATAGTTATAAAGGTAGAAAACCGCGACTATTTATACTTCGCCTATACCTAATATAAATAACTTTACTTTATTATCTCTTTTATTAATAGGCTTATTAATAGGTTATTTATTAATATACCGCTTTATATTTAAGTATTTTAAGGGATACCGCGCGGTTAGGCGCTTTTCTAGCTATAGCTATATCTAGGGGGGTATATTATAATACTTTTAGTATTACCTATTCCTAGTATAGTATATAACTAACGTTAGCTCTAGAGTAACCTTATTCTAGGGTCGTTCCTCCGACTATGGTTATAAGCGACCACGTTATAGCTACTCTCGTTATAATAGATCAAGCTCTTCAGTAACTATAAATATAGCCCTATAGGACGTTTCTCAACACCCTTGCAGTATCAACAGCCACCGCGTAATCTCCATTACCCAGTTAGCCCCTTGCTTCTAGTTCGGAATGAGAGTAACAATCACGTCTGGAAAGCACAAGGATTAACAGTATGCCCGATTTCGGATTCACCAATGTCTACAGTGGTCGGAGATTTCGACTCACCCTGATCGACTGGAACCTGAAGATGGTCTTCGTCGTCTTATCATCGTGGACAGCACAAGAGGCGTTCTCGGTTCGACACTGTTAACTTAGTGGTTAGCTCAAATCTGAGGGGATTCTTGTTAACCAAAAAGTTACTCATGTCAAGTCCCTCTACGTAATAGAGGATGAAAAGACCATTGTCGTTGATATCTTGCGCTATTGCTCCAGCTTCGCCACAGTTTGCTTTTCTCTATTGCATCAACAACAGGATAAAGATAAGTAATGGTTCATCTCTTACCATAAGAACTCCAGTTATCTACGTTCACGAGTTTCCAAGTTTCTTGGTATCATAAATTCTCGGCATGGCTGAATCAAAATAGCACGTACAAATAAGTCCCACATCTCCGAATTGATTCTCAGAGCTTTTTGGAATGCTGAAAACAACAAAGACTATCCTAATGATTACTCTGTGGACCTTTTGATATACGAGACGTGGTAAGTCAACTAAGATCCCAAGTTTTTGGTCGAGCTCAAATATACTTTTTCAATCAATTTTGGGCGGCGCTGGTGCTCTAGAACTTTACAGACGCTTTTCATTAGGTTAGAGTGCCTGAACCAAATGACCAAACGTCTTGCTGGCGCATCAATGCCGTCAGTCACAACGTCTATAACGAACCAATAATCCGAGAACAAATTGCGGCTCTACACTCGTGCGCTGAGACGCCGTCATTATAAAACATTGTGTGCCAGCGCTGACTACAGATGCAACCCTCATTTACCAAAACATAGGCTCTTTTATCTCTTTCGATACAAATCCCGACTTACGAGGCGATTCGCAGCGAGGGTTCCTCAGCGGTATTTTCTTACGAACAAAGGCGTCCTGTCTGCACACCAATTTCCTTAAATTAAGCAGCAGTCTCGAACCTCATAGTCCACTTTGGATTATGCCTCACAGTATTTGCAATATGTTATATTTGCTTTAGGCATGCTACGAGAAGCCACTGTTGCCTTTGTGTTTGTCTTCTTAGATAAACTCCAATGTCGACTGAAAGTATATCTAAATGCATAGGTATTTGATGTACTACGTTTTATTTATGCTCCTATTGACGAACGGGCGCTACCTCACTCAGCTTAGGATATCTGCTGCAAAACACCCCTTTATAAAGCTAGAAATAATACAACTTCGTTTCCGATACTAAATTAATCGATCATATTGGCGTTGGACAGTCAACTGTTTCGCTGGCAGTGAGGAAGTTGGTGTTCATGATGCTGATATTGGGACAAAGCACTCATTGCTGAAAGACTTACCGTAGTAGTCACCGACGAAATCCTGTTCTGCCATCTTGGCTAATTACAAGCTTTACGTTGGGGGCTTTCCTTCTCTTTTTTGATCAAACGTGGACAGTCTTCGGTTCTGATCCCAACGGCAGTCTAATAAGAGAATATATCTTTACAGTAACTTTAATCCTTTCTACGAACTTCTTTGGTAGTCAAGCAGCTATACTATATCAACTATATTCACATGGGTCACTGATAGCTCCGCGCATGACTTTATTCGCATCATTAACCCAGCGTCTATTTGGACGATGGAATATCAAAAGATGGATGCAATAGACTAACTAAGGTCTGAGAATAGGCCGGCGCGTCTTACGTGCTTATTCTGCGGGAAATCAATATTTCGCCGCTGTATCCATATTGTTTACGTTTGATAATTAAATTATTTTGAAATCATGCGGCTGTTTAGAACCGCTGGAGCCCGGTTGGAGTGTCTCGAGTATAATAAGAATGCACGTCAGTTAAGGGTAATTTGTAAATAAAGAGGATATTATTTAGAGTTATAACAAATATGTAAGAATCTTGATGCAACACGAAAAAGCGTTTTAATTACTTGGAAGGCTATAGGTTTTTGTTTATGTCGTCGAAGAGGTCTCTTTTACATGATTCTCGCGCGGGATTGGTTGAGCTGGAGCTGACCCTCAGGAAAGAAGAGGTGGTTGGGGGGGGGGGGGGGGGGCGGATTGGTAGCATCAACTTCACATTAACATCGAACAACCCTCGCATACAGAACAATAGTGTCAGAATCAACACAATTAATGGCGTCGTGTAAGCTAATTTGTCCAGGATGTAGATTATAAGAAACTTCGTGTCCAGATAATTATGGCATCTTTAGGCTAAGTGGGCGTGATTTGGTTGTTAGGCTGCCATATGTGCTTCCCGAGGGGATCTGTTGCTTGCACACATCCATTGGAACATTTCGACTACTAGGTAGTCCAATAGCCGTTGACGGCATAAAACGATTGCTTGCTTTCTTGTCGGCGTAAGTTTCCTTCACTTTCCTTTCACATAAGGCCTCTATGAACGCTATTAGCAACGGTAGCTTGCGTCCCAACGTAAAGCATCACCAGATCAAGACTTTTTGGTTTAATAATTGCTGGACTATTCTGTTCATTTTCACAGGTGGGTGAGAGACATGCTCGAGTTGAATCGATATTTCTCAAATTGAAACTCGCAAGAGGCTGCCATTTTTCCAACTTGTACAATTGCCTAGTAGTAGGAGAGCCCCAAAACTCCAACTTCGAGATCTGTGATTTTTAGAGTCAAGGGCTTGCGTTAGAAGAGTTTCACCAGGACCATAACAACATCAGAACTACCACCAAGTAAGAACATAGATTGACAACCGTTTTGATAGCGTTTGGGAGTTGCTTTTATCCGGCTTCGTACTCTGCTTTATGACAATTTCCAGTAAATTGAGATCATCCATCAACCATCAGAGAAGGCCACAATGGCGATAACGACGCCGTGTGACTTATATTGCGCGATCTTACACTGGTGTCACAGAAAGGAAAACGATAGTTTGGCTCTGTGGAAAAGAGCAACGGATAGTGTGACGATAAGCTACGTGATTTTACTTCAGTGTGGAATTAAGGCTTCAGTCTAGATCATCGCATACAGCATCGCCATTTAATTACATACGATATTTGTTTGTTTTCTTGACTTGTTCACAACAGAAGTAAGATTCATTTCAATGACTCGGTAGGTACGTAGTCCTCACTCTGAATCATCTGCTTGATATCTCTATACTCATGCGTGCATTGCCGGTAGATCCGCTGAGGAATAGGCCGAGGATATCGACCATGATGACAAGGGTTGTGATGTGGACGACAACGCCGAAGAGAGCGATATAACACTGCTGAGCGACATCGACAAAACCAAAGGAATTTACGATGGAATCCGTAGTGATTATCTCGGCAGGAATGACAAAGAGACTGATGCAACCACCGAACAAGAAGCAGCAGGTATTTTAGTATTATCAGAGAGATTCGTTCAGTTCTCGAACAGGCTATTTGCGGCGGTGGAGTTAGCGATCATACCGTCATTGTAGAGATCATGGAAGGGCGATTGCGGTCCAGCATGATCGAGAAATGCTAGATTCATAACAAACCTATTCATCTCGTAAGGTAAAATTGACTACTGATCGGTATGAATGGGTCACGATCCCTTGGAACCTCAATCTAGGTCAAAGAATAAGAAATGCTTGCCCTTAGGGGAGAAGACCATTAGATGAGACCCGCCGCAATTCTTTCCCACTCAGACTTGTAACGGGCCGAGACCATTTCTGTCAACTTTTGTGGCTCGTTTTTTGGAGTTTGACGCCGAGACTATCAGGATCGGTGAGCCGCATGGTGATAGACAGGGGCGGATCGAGTGAGGGGGAGAGAAAATATCGGGGTTGGGTAGCAGAAGTCGGGAGGCCTGCGAGATCCGAGTGCCGAGCATAGCTCAGGTTATTTCGAAATGGAACGTTTTTGTCTCTCGTCCAGGGATATGTGAAATGTGAACTGTCGTCAAGGAGAAGCTCGGGAGGGCGCCGGGCGGAACGCCACAGACAAGACCCAATTTCCAAGCTTAGCCAACGGGAATGCTTGCTTATTGAGGCATGGAAAGAGAGGGTTGTTTTCCCTCGGCTGGGTTCCGGCCTATTGATTGGCCCCTTGTTGAGCTTTCTGACTCCCTCGTTGGATTGCGGGGAAGGTGAGACATCGCGAACTGGCGAGTTCCCAGACGAGGCGATCCATTCTTCACCTCCTGGCTAAACCCAACGCGATCAAATCAGGCACAAGTCATGATAGCGAAGATATGACGGCTAGTCAGATGGAAGATTGGGGGCTGTCGCTGAGCGTGAAGGCCTGCGTTGTGCTGTGGTATGCAAGCTCATTTTGTCACATAGGAGACACTGCCAGAGTAAGGGATACGAGGGGAGCGGAGACAACACAGGGCCGATTCTGGGATGTTTTGTTTGGGGGACAGGGAGCCTTCAGCATGTATAAGAGACGAACCTGCTTCCCGGATTAGCATGTCTTCTTTCTCTCCTCACCCTCACCATCATTACTCCGGCATCCTTCGCCTCCTCACTCTCGCTTCAGCCTCGATTCTTTCGTTTAGTACCCGAGGTTCTTAGTCACTCTTTACTTGTTCTTCAGTCGCTCGCCCTTCGTCATGCGTCGTGCTGCCGCTCTCGCCCTCATGGGCCAGGTCGCTTATGGCCAGTTGTTCACCAACTCCAGCACCACCTCACGCACATCGACCGTGGCGTCCTCGTCCTCGTCCTCGTCCTCGTCATTGTTCTCGTCCTCGTTCTCGTCGCGTCCCGTCAGTGTCTCGAGCTCTCTCGTCGTTGTGAGCTCCAACACTGTCGTCTCCAGCAGCATCGCCACGACCATCAACCTGGGATCCACCACCTTGACCACCACCATCCCCATCGTGACGACCTCGCCCACCGAGCTCACCTCGACTGACGTGTTCACCTTCCCGACTGACACCGAGACAACGGTCGACATCGGCACTGAGACCTCTCCCACCGATGAGCCCACCGTCAGCACTGACATGATGACAACCGGAACTGCCACCGCCACCGACGGGTCTACGTCAACCGGCGTTCCCAGCGCCACGAGCACCCCCAACCCCGTCAACGTCGGAGGCTTCACTTTCCTCGGCTGCTACGGCTCTCCCTCCAGCTTCCCCACCTTCGACCTGGTTCTCTCTGCTGAGTCTATGACCATTGACCGCTGCATTGCCAACTGCCCTGCCGGTAAGCGCTACGCCGCTCTCTTCGGAAGCGACTGCTTCTGCGGTGACTTTGTCGACGACGTCAACGAGATTGCCGTCCCCGACGAGCAGTGCAACATTCCCTGCCCCGGCAACCCCAGACAGCGCTGCGGTGGCCGCAACCAGCCCCCCGTCCTCAAGCGCCAGATCATCCCGTCCGACATCCGCTTCACCATCTACGTCCGCGTCGGCGGTACCACTGGCGCCGTCACCACCGCGACTGTCACGACGACCTTCACCGTCACCACCACCGGCGCGGCCGGCACTGGCGTCTCCGTTGTCACCACCACCTACTGCCCGTACTGCGCCGACTGCCAGGGTCCTTTCTGCTACAAGCCCACTCGCCCCATGGTCCCGAGCATGCCTTGCTGGGGCGACGACTGCTACAAGAAGCTCGTCTGCTACGGCGACTACTGCGCCTACGACTACCCTTGCTACGGAGACTCCTGCGGCCGCCGCCTCGTCTGGGGCTCCGACTGCGGCTGCTGGAAGCCCGAGGTCTGCCACGGCGACGACTGCGGCCGCAAGGTCATCTGCAGCAACGGCAACTGTGAGTACGCTCAGTGCAACGGCAGCTGCAACAAGGAGAAGATTGTCTGCTACGGCAGCGTCTGTAAGGTCGAGTCCTGCCAGGGTGACGAGTGCAACAAGAAGTACGTCTGCCAGGACGGTTCTTGCCAGCACCAGACCTGCCCATACACCGATGTCAACAAGAAGTACGAGTGCACCGACGGAAAGTGCGACCTCGTCAAGCCCTGCGAGACCTGCAAGCCCCAGCCTCCCTGCACTGGTGACGCCTGCAACATCGTCATCCAGCCTCCTCCCGTCACCCAGACTGCCTGCACCGACGGCAAGTGCACTCAGGTCATTGTCACTCCTCCCCCTGTTACCCAGACCCCTTACCCTACCGGCCCTGCTCCCGCCCCTCTTCCCATGCCTACTGGCGGTGCTGGCAACGGCGGTGCTGGCAACGGTGGCAGCGGAGGTAACGGCGGAAACGGAGGCAACGGCGGTAACGGTGGAAACGGTGGAAATGGAGGTAATGGCGGTAACGGAGGCAACGGTGGCAACGGAGGAAATGGAGGCAACGACGCTCCTGCCGGCACCCCTCCTGCCGGTGCTTCTCCCGCTGGCACTCCCCCTGCTGGTGCTCCCCCCGCCGGCGCTCCCCCTGCCGGTGCGCCTCCCGCTGGCACTCCCCCTGCTGGTGCTCCCCCCGCCGGCGCTCCCCCTGCCGGTGCGCCTCCCGCTGGTGCTCCTCCTGCTGGTGCTCCTCCTGCCGGCGCGCCTCCTGCCGGCGCGCCTCCCGCTGGTGCTCCTCCTGCCAGCGCTCCCCCTGCTGGTGCGCCTCCCGCTGGTGCTCCTCCCGCTGGTGCTCCTCCCGCTGGTGCTCCTCCCGCTGGTGCTTCTCCTGCTGGTGCTTCTCCTGCTGGTGCGCCTCCCGCTGGTGCGCCTCCCGCTGGTGCGCCTCCCGCTGGTGCGCCTCCTGCCGGCGCTCCCCCTGCCAGTGCGCCTCCCGCTGGTGCTCCTCCTGCCGGCGCTCCCCCTGCTGGCGCTCCCTCCACAGTGGTCACCGCCGGCTCTGGCAAGTCTGTTGCCAGCTTCGGTGCCCTTGCCCTCAGCGTTGCTGTCGGCTTCGCTATCCTCCTGTAAGGGGTGTTGTAAATCGAGACGGTCTTTCCTTTTTATCTTCTCCCGGCTCTCTCATAGGCTTGGTAATTTTTCAAATGGCGGTTTGTTGAGGGGGTGACGGTTATCTATTCGACAGAGGCCTAGCGGTCGTGGATGGTTTTTTATGGACTCCACTGCTGGGCTAGCAATGACTTGATAAATGATTCTGACGATATAGAAATAAAGCGTTTGTTTCGCACTAAACATTGGTTGAAAAGTATAAACGGCGAAGTCGGATTATTAGTAGACTTGGGGCGGCCTGCGAGATCAGGGCCGGAGCAACAACGGAGATGCCGTTCCGAATGGATCCACTCCGATTTCGAGGCCGACAGGTGGGGCCGTGAGGAATCCGGCTGGCCCCCGGCTCAGGTACGGTAGACATGACGAATCTCGCCGTCCTGGTGGTATGGCAGTCTGTTTTCGAGCTCCAAGTCCCACCTCTACTCATCCCTGTGAAAATTTCTCCCTGCCCTCGAGCTATTTGAGTGATGTCATGCAGTAAGAG
This sequence comes from Colletotrichum ledebouriae, assembly GCA_036785755.1. NCBI lineage: Eukaryota > Fungi > Ascomycota > Sordariomycetes > Glomerellales > Glomerellaceae > Colletotrichum > Colletotrichum ledebouriae. Next base: position 25,258 of record JAVHLU010000538.1, on the reverse strand, counting down.
AATGACTGCGGGCTAGTCTATGTGGATGGAATGCTCTGCAGCTTCCTCTGCGCGTTTCTCATGTTCGCCTGGAGCGATGGGGTTGCACAGAATAATGCAATTTTATTACCCCCCTGTGGCTGAACATTGCGGGGTGGCAAAAGGCACCAGAAGAATAATGCAATTTTGTGTCAGAGTTCCATCGAAGAACTGTGGGCGTCAACGTTTCTCACAGATGTCGCATCGGCCCCTGTGCGTGTTTCAGCGCGAGGGAGATCCAGGCGGTTTTGTGACGGCGTGACGAGGCGATCGTATCGAGAGCACGGTTGGTTCCAAGTTTTCAGTGCTTGCTTCTTATTGAGGAAAATAGAACAGGCGCAGCTGGTGCAGGCGGACAAACTGCCCAAGATGTGCTACTGTACCTCAGAACAATGGAATGGATATTGGCAGGTGTAGTTGGCAGGTGGCAGATGAGTGGAGCCTGCTCTGGGCAGGCAGCTGGCAAATGACGGAGAGCAGATAGCGGTGGACAGGTAATGCCGTAAGTCTGTAAGTGAAGGAGGAAGGCATCTCCCAGCCAGCAAGCCGCTTCCTTCCATTCAACTGCAGCGCACCTGCCTCCTCGTGCTCCTGCCTGCCTGTTTCTGTTCTATTGTTCATTTGGAAGGAAAGAAGCGCGGAAAGAGCTTCCAAAGCAGGGGCTCTGCGCAGGGCAGCCGCACGTACCCGCAGCTTCCTGCTTCAAGCTCTCGTCCGGTGAGGTGGTCCCGGTCGCAATGGAACCAGGACACGGGAAACCCCAGAAACAGAAACCCAGCAGAAGAGCGAACCAACGCACTGCCTCTTGCGCTTTGCGCTTTGCGCTGCACCAACAACAATATCCTTGCTTCCAAAGCCAATTCCTTCGTCGCTTTTCTCTCCCCCGTCGTTCCTGCTTCTGCCTCCAACTACGCCCTCCACTACCTCATCAGGAGCAACAGCAGCACCAGCACCCTGATTCTCCACCGACCAGGACACACGAGAGAGCCCAGGTCCAAGGTCCAAGGTCCATGGCCTAAGGCCCCAAATCCTACCTTGACTGACACTGACCTTTCCAGACGCGGCCAGCGCACATGGATGAACTTAATCTGCACCAACATGCCCTACACGTCTTTCCCCGCGTCGCAGCCTAGCCTTCCAACTTCTACTACCACTACTACCGCCAACCTTGCTCCTCGAATTGAACATCCATCTTCCTCATCTTCTCCTGGTCTCTCTCCCTCTCCAAACTCCACCTATTCTCAGCCAGCTCACCGGAACCACGACAAGGCCCGGACAGCGACACAGAGGCGCACCCGCAGAAGCCAAGCCTGTTTTGTCCGCCTAACGTCCGGATGGGTCATTGAACGCTACACTATCCTACCTCCATTCACTTGGCGCATCCCCGTCATCGCCATTGATCCAGTGTCATCTCAGCAGCAATCGCCCGAGGCACTTCACCCGCAGTCAAGAGCTCCAGAGAACCAAGCTCACCAGAACGACAATCGGACCAGGACGAGGGCGGAACGTCCGACGCAATCCGCTATGGCGACGGATCCGGACTCAACCGCAATCGCCTCCCAGCCCCGGTCTTACTCACAGTCAGAGTCACCGCGCCAGAACCAGACCCAGAAACAGGACCAGGACCAGGATCAGGGCCAGGACCAGCATCAGGGCCAGGACCATCAACAGCACCAGCAACTGAAGAAGAAATGGAAGAGGATCTGGCTTAGAGGGCTATCGGTTCGCATTCGCCCTCGAAAGGAAATGCCGCGACGGGGAGCCACCGCAGCTGCGACGGGTGCACCAGGAACTCGGGGAGCTGAAAGACAAGGGCTCGCAGGCGCAGGCGGCATCGAGAGGGGCACCCAGACCACCATCGCACGCCAGCAAACACTGCGGCAATCAGAAACGCTTGCGCACCCAAGCGAGTCAGAACCTGTGACGGACTCCGACCCCTCGACCACCGGCACCACCGCCTCGCACTCGCCCGCGACATCTACTACCGCTCAGACCACCAACGTACCCTCGTCCTCGTCGTCATCTTCGTCCACTTCGCTCAGCGCGAGCGTCGGCGCCTCCATCGGCAACTTCCCGTCTTCGTCCGCTCCGTGTCCCACCTGCGGCCAGCGACGCAATCTCGATCTCCACCGTCCGCCGACCCCGGTTAAGCCCGAGGACCGCTTCCACTTCCGCTCCGGCGTGCCATATGGACCGTGGACTATCACCCATCCCCCGCATCTGCCCATAGCAATCGCCCAACCGCAAGAACAGTGTCCACACCACGCCCCGCCAAAGGTTGAGAGCGTCACTGATTCCGCTCCCGGACCCCTCAGTGCGTTCCATCCGTTCTCGCGCCTGCCACCGGAGCTCCGCTCCAAAATTCTGAGATTCTATTTGGCGCGTCCTCGCATTGTTGAAATTCGATGCATGAACGACCTTAAGAAGATTCACTTCGCGCCAAACACGCTGGGTAACCTCGCATCCAACATCGCATGGAGTGCCGACAATACCCTGCCAGCCCTTATGTGGGTGAACCGGGAATGCCGTGCCGAGACCCGCGCTTTTTACCGCGTGCAATTACCCATGCACCCAACGAATAAGATCGCCTGGCCCGTGGTTATCAATCCGGACTACGATACCGTCATTTTCACGTTTCCGTGGAGCAGCGAAATCCCTCTCGACATCTTTCTGAGTGACTGCCTTGCATTTGATCCACTGGGTGTCGGGATTCGCCATTTCGGGACCCGAGACCGTGGAGGGCCGGAGACGTGGGACCTGACGCCAGTACCAGGATGCGCGCCATTGTCGAAAAGCTTGGCGAATCTAGAATCGTACACGGAGGCTATTCAGCTGATGGATGACCGTGCAGCCGCTCGGTTTCCTGTTTGGATGATTCACGAGGGATATCTCACGAGCGGTATTCCCGCTAAGGACGCGTTTTATCAGGATGTCCCCCGGCTGCTGCTCAGTAACGACTACGAGCCACCAGATGCGGCAAACCAGCGACATGCATTGGAGTCTTTGCGTGGGCAGCTCGGGGAATACCTACCGAAAGATGTGGCAGCAAAGCTGGTGATGCAGCGAATGTTCTATCGAAAATATTTCCGCCATCTACGGATGAAGTGCACAAAAACGGATCTTGCAGGCCTGGGAATGGTGAGACAGATTCCAGGAGGGGAAACTGAAGAGTTCTTTCTCAGTAATGGACGAGAAGTCGCCGGGCCTCGAAAAAAGCGCAGGTCGGCGCTGGAAGTACGCCCGAGCAGCAGCTGGCACTTATGGGATGACGACTGATTGCAATAATTGCGACAACTATGGAGTTAACGGGTTGAGCATGGTTCAAAAGACAGAGTATTGGAATACCTGATAACTAATTGCGAGGATGACTTAATCTCACTTGTTGGCGGCTCATTCTTACTGCAATCGCCTTCCAGAGATACCTGTCTTGATGTACTCGCTTTTGCCATGGAGTGATCTCTGAAGTGCTCACTGCTGGGCGTGCTCGCGACCGTTGGTAGGGACACAGCATACTGTTGGCGAAAGGTCAACCCCGTACCGTCGACTTAGCTGCGAAAGTAAAGTGTTTACTGGCTCAGTCTAATTGGTGTAACCCGACTGAAGCTTTGCGCCCCCCACCCTCCTTTCCCAATAACTGCCACTATGACGTCCGTTTACCTCAGTTGAAAAGACCGGCGACCCCACTGCTTGTTAGTGAGGCCCTTACACGTTTCCCTTTCATAAGTAGTAATTAGAGAGCCTGTAAAGGCTTCTGAGACACGGCGTCCTTTCGCAGGGATTTGATCCAAGCTCTGAGAGGCGCAGCATGTGCGAAACGAATATCAAAATTCAGCGCTTGCCTCCTGAAGCAAGCTGGGCATAAGGAGAGTCAAGGAAGCCGGCTTTCTGCAGCGACATATACAGGTAGAGTTTATGTTCAAGGGAATGCCTTCACCCAGTCTTTTCCCGCCCCGTACTCCCTTCGTTCGAAGCCTCGAACCTGCCATACACCCCCGCGACCCCAATCCAGAAGCATATACGCCACGAGTATGTACAAACAGAACCAACGAGACAAAATTGTAATGTGAGACATGAGATCAGCTCAAGTCCCGTCCACGTTCCATCGTGTCGACTATGCAAAGCTCTTGCTCTTCTCATTGCTCATCTTCATAGGCGGCGAGATCTTGACCTGCATCACGCCACCCCGACCGCTTTCAACAGCGCCGCCGGCAGAAGCGGCTCCCTTCTTCCGCTTGAAATCATATCTGACCATGAGCACGATATCCAGCCTCGATACCGTCGAGCCCAGGACAAAGACTGTCGAGAGGCCGAAGCCGAGCATGAGGGCGATGTCGAATGGGATGACTTGGGTGAAGCGCAGTGCCACAGATGATAATTCTGCAAATCCGCTGATGACTGATGCGAAAGACAGGAGAAGGAGGAGCTGGTTGATGTAGACTCTGATGTTGGGCAGAGCGAACAGGGGCATTGGAGGAGCGGAGCGGGAGTTGTTGGGCAGCGGAGGGAGCGCGCGGGCTTTGATGGCGACGTGGAGGAGGAAGGCGCCAATTCCGAAGAGGGTTGTGATAAGGCTGATGATCTTTTGTTGTTGTTAGCAACGAGTCCCCAACAGGGCCTATACGGAGGATGTGTGACTTACACCATGAGCGGTCCGGAAGTGGGCCGAATCTCGGAAGACCAGGATACCGAAGACCAGAACCACCACCATTGACGGCGCGAGGATGAACAGCCACATGATGTTGGTCCACTTGTATGCGTTCGGCAGTACTTGAGGCACGTTGATGCGGATCATCAAGTTGCGCAAGTGCTCGAGACCGATGGCCAACGGGAGGACACTGAAGTAGGCAACGAGAGTAAAGAGGACTGGTTCAAGTCATGTTAGCCATATGTACATCTAGTCTTAAACCACAAGAGGCACTTACTGTGAATAGCGAGGAAAGCACTCCATCCTGGGAGTTTCATCCCGTTAATCTCAACCCGGCTCGCCGCGCTAAGGATGTTGTTTCCCAGGGAGTCGTTGATGACCTGGCCGTCGATGGCGTAAAAGTTGCCTTCGTTCGCAAGCTTCATCGTCCCGGGCGGAATCGCTTGCTTCAGCACCTTCGTCACGTTGCCAATGCTTTTGAAGGCATCAAGAGGCACCGTCTTGCTCCTGACCAGACCCAGGGACACCAAGCCGAGACCTCCCACACCCTGACAGGTCAGGGCGTTGACGACCGCTTGTGCTGCCATCGAGATTGTCTGCGCGTTGATCACGGCGGAAAGATTGAAGCCGTCGGTCGTGTTGACGGAGACCACGGGAGGAACATTTTGATTCGCATCTTGTCGTGAGACCGGTTCCAAGTCACGGCGTGGCGCGGGCGTGCTTGGAGTCGCTGCCGGCGCTGGTGCAGCTTGAGCCGGCTGGCCAGCCTGCGGCATCGGAGTCCCCTGGGGATTCGCGAAGAGAGCAGAGACGACGAGGACGCCCTGTCCTCCGATACCAACGCCGAAACCGCTCGCGGCTCCGCCGAGAGAGTCGTCATACTGGACCTTGGAGTCGGGAAGGCCGCCGGCCGGCATGCTGGCGTTGCCATGGATAAGGGACTGCAGGCCTCTCATGCCCTGGATCGCGTCCCCAGCACCCGTCAAGAAGTCTCTCGCGAAGCCCTGTGCAACCCGGCTGACCTCGATCTTCTGTCCGTTGAAGTCGATGGTGCTCGGGATACCGCCGCCGCCCTGCTGCATGTTCATCGAGTTGGAGACCTTCTTGACCAGCTCGCCCGCCGTGCCGTTCTGCAGGAAGCTGCTCGTCAGGCCCTTTGCGAACGTCGGGCATCTGCTGCATCAGGACGGCGGAGTCGGGCTGGAGGTCCAAGCCGACCGAGGCTCCCTGGCCCAAACCCTTGCCGAACCCGGACGCCGCGGCCGGGAGAATGCGCATGATTGTGCGGGTAGTTTTTGGGTTGCTGGCTTGGTGGAAGAGGGAGTTGACGTCGAGGTTGGAGGTCACGGACATGGTCAGCGCGAAGCCAAAGGTGCCGATGACGTCGGGGATGCTGGAGTCGTTGACCGGCTCCAGGTTGACTCCCGCGTTCGCGTTGAGCTTGAGGCCTGCGACTGTGCCGTTGCCGAGACCCGTTGCGAGGGACAAGGCGATGGGTTGGAGCTGGTTGGTCACGTTCCCACCGAGCCTGCTGACATTACGAACAGCGGGATTCCGCTTACACGACCCAATAAGAAGTTGACTGCGAACCTGGAGGAACCCCTTGCGAGGATCCCAGACGTCCAATGCCGGGGCGGAATCGTCCACTGGAATGCGCAACAACCGGAGCGAACCAGTTCAAGTCCTTTCATGCGGCGGCTTACATAGGGCGGCTTGCGCTTTACTTGGACAGCCAGCCACCACCGTCGGGAGCCAATCCCGGGGCAGGGTGTGTAGGAACTTCTGTCAATAGAGGCGCTAGACAGGAGCCAAGAGCGTCTCTGAAATTTACAGTAAACTATAGAGACGTGTCAACCGCGCCCAAATGACATCGTGGACGTTGGTTGGCGCGCAAAGTCAGTGCTTGAGTGCGTATGGAGTTGTGTCTGCAGGGTTTGCATGTCCGAGATGCGCAGGAAAAAAAAAAAAAAGGTTGACTGCAGTAGTTGGCTTCGATACGAAGTTGGCCTGAATACGAAGTACGCAGTTCTTTTACGAGATACGAACCACCCCCTTTGGACGGATAGGGCAGGTTGTTCATGATAGAGGTGGGTGACATAGCTGTGGGCTGCAGGGAGACGGGATGGGCGGAGTTTGAGAGCCGGTGCCACAGAAGAGCCAGCGATGAAAAGAAGCAGCGGCGTCAACGGGTTAGGTTGGAGTTTGCGAGTTTCAGACGGTCGAGGGACGTTCCAGTCATGCCTCAGTGATTGGCCAGCCCGGTGGTGGTGACACTGGTGGAAGAGGATAGAGAACCATGGTAGCTGATGTTATGGCAAGATGACCTGACACGATCTGACAGGGAACGCACCGAACACAGGGAATACAGACAACAGGGACCCCTACTTCGGCTGCGCTGACTTGCAGTGGGTCACACTGTGATCCAGGCGCTATGCGTCAAGTACTCACTCAGATCGTTCTGACGGCTCCAATGCTCCATGAACAATCCACAGGGCATCTCAGCAGTGCTTGTTGATGGCAAGGGCTCGTAAACTACCCTCAAAATCTTTCCAAAAACGAAAGACCCTGCAAATTGTTCCGTACACCATGACAGCTTCTAGTGCCTTTCGGCACCCATGTTCAGCCACATGGGCCTATGACAGCTTTCTCTACTCTGCTCCTGCTGCGGAGTTCTGCCACCAAAGGCGTGTTCATCAGCCACATCAAGTAGGGCAGTCAAGCCACCGACCGGCCCCGCCACCGGCAAGCCGGACTCTCGGCCTCTCCCGGGGAAGATGAGCGGTACGTACCTTTTCCGCCGCGCCGCAACCTCGCGCTTCCCCTCTCATCGTGTCCGTCTTCGTATCGTGAAGCCCAAACACGACACGCCTCTCATGGAACCTCGCCGGACTGTCAAACACGTCGTTCGGACCAACCCTTCACAGCCTCCCTTTCGCACCCCATTCACCCCACACAGGCTACACAGCATTGTTGATCACGACATACACCGAACGCCTTCTACACCACATCACCAAGTTTGACACCTTCTAGCGTCCGCGGCATCTTCCACTTCGCAACACTGATACGCATACACGCACACACGCACACATACACACTAACCTCGCGCGCGGCTGCCATCGTCCGAGTCATCGCTGGCGTCGTCTTTCGTTTGCCTGGAGCTATCAGAACTTTTCGACTCTGCCTGACATCCAACCCTCCATAGATCTGGCGTTATGCAACCGACTCGTGACGTTCTTGAAGCAGTTGGCCTATCAAGTCCAAAACCCGCATCGCCGTCGTCGAGGACGCAGTCCTTCTCCCCTTCTCATCGGCCAATAGATCTGGGCGTGCGCTCAACCCACCCGTCATCTTGCTACTCCTCGCAAGACGAAGACGATCATGACGCCGAACATGAGACCAACAAGCACGAGTACGATGGCCACCACACCCAACTGACAACGGCCATCCCTGCCCGGGAAAAGCCCCCGATGCCTTGGAAGGCCCTGAAAGCCTGTGAAGGTTTTGACTTGCGCACATGGGTTGCCGCATCGGAAAGCGAGCCAACAACGACAGTGGCCTCGCCCTCTCCGTCCCCGTTGCTGTTCCCACTGTCCACCACCACCGCCACCACCACCACCACCACCACCACAACAACAACAACAACAACAACACCGCGCAACAGTTGCTGCGCCCGCCGCGATGCCACCTTTCATCGCTTTCCGGACCTGCCTTACGAGCTGCGTTCCAAGATCTGGCGCATGCAACTCGCCTGGCCGCGCATCGTCGTGATCCGCGGCGTCATGGACTGCAGCTCCGGCGTCGAATCTTCCGGCAACGAGTACGGCAACGTCGCGTGCAACGCACACTGGTACTGCGAGAACAGGAGCCCCGTCCTATTCCGCGTCTGCTCCGAATCCCGCCGCGAGGCGCTGGCCTTCTTCAGGATTCATCTGCCCATGCGCTCCCCCGACCCGGACCGCCACGGCTTCCCGTACCCGAATCAGCGAAACCCGGCGTGGGACCGGATATACATCAACCCCGACTGGGACCTCGTCCTGTACCAGGGCGCCAGTCGCACGCTAACTATGCCTATCCTTGCGAGTGACCTGTTGGCGTACGATCCCAAGGGCGAGGGCGTGGTGCACTACGGGTGCAACGACTGGCCCAGGAGCATCTGGCAGGTGAACCCGGATCCCGGGGGAGGTATCGCTACTTTAAACGAGTCGTTTGCTTTTCTCAAGAGCTTCGTTCTCTGCACAAGGTCTACGTCAAACATGGCCTGTCCGCTTGGCGAGGGCTACGTCCATGCCGTGACTGGTGAAGTCGGTCGGGCTGGCATGCGGATGGTGGATTGGGCTTCGCACTCACGCATGCTAATACGCACACCTGGCAACAGCATGATCCGCAAGGCTCTCGCCATAGGCAAACATGTTGACCGATCTGTTGTTGATGACCTCGTCACCGTCGAAATGAACACGCGCATCCGTAACACCTCGCTGGCAAACGCCCTTGCATCGTCAACGACAGGATGGGTGCTCCAGCTTGCCTGGCAGCCCCCGAACCGCACCGTCTCCCATGTCATGCACCTGACCACGGGTCCACCGGCAGTCTAAGTGGCAAAGATGTGTACTCTTATTGGGTAGGTTTCTATAATCGTCTATTGTCTTGCCGTCGCCCGCCTACCACACTCGTCAGCGGCCCAATAGCACGACAGCCTCATGCGGGGAAGACCAAAAATTTGAAGACGGAAAAGCCTTCGTCGGGCTCGTCGCGTCGCGTCGCGTTTATTGTGATGATATCCTTTTGGCCACTGTTTTACACCTATGATACAACAGAAGTCTCTCATGGTCGGCATCATCGCCTGAGTGAGAGCGGCTTCAATATCCTCTCCCTGATAACTCTACCCGCCACCTCGGCGCCGTGCTGAAGCGAGATGGCACCGACAATGGCAAACACTGCCGAGTTGAGCACAATCTGCTGACCCGATCCGGCAAGGTTTTCGGGCTGAAGAGCGTTCTTAGGTCAGCTACACGTGTGTCTCTCTTTTCTCTATCTTCTGAGGGGACAGTGAGACAAGAATTGTGAAGATCGGCTTACCTTTGCCGGCTTCCACCGCAAAACCTTGTCGATGCCAGCATCCAAGGCCAATTTTTCAATGCTCTCTTTTGTGACGGCTTGACTCGGCAACTGGACGTTAAGGTTGTCGATCTTGGCGAGGGCCGGGTGACGGAATGGTTCGCGACCATGCTCGTCAGGAACGAAGGCGCCTTCCATCTCAGACGCCACTATGCTTCGTGTAGTCTCAAACACAACCGCTTGCCGGCCTGGGAGTATTGCGAACCTCGAGTCAGCCAAAAAGAAGAAAACAGAAATTGCAGCCTCTAATATGCGCTCCAAATCGCCAGGAGGGAAAAAAAGCCTACCCATGTATGCCAATCTGTCGTTGAAACCTCTTCGGCCCTGATCAAAGCTCTTATGCGTGACCGCCAACCACTTCACCTCCTCAGGCAAGAGCCTGTCTCCATCCCGTCCCAAGAACCGCACGTACATGGCGTCCAGCTTCTTGGGGTCCTCGTTCACCTTCCATACGCTACGCCTAGGATCCTTGGTGATGTGCGGGGAAAATGGCGCCTTCATACCCTCGGGAGTGTACGACCACCGCGGGCGCTGGCGCAATTCGTCGGGCCTATCCGCCTCCTCGGTCCTCCTCGATAATTGCTCGATTTTGCTGTCTGTCGCCGTCGCAAAGGATCTGGTGATACATCGCTGTGCGGGCGAGCTGGCGGACGCAATTCGGGGCGCCGACTGGCATCGCCTGACTGCATGCCTCGTGAGGCCGTATGCCGACCGGGAGCCGTTCGTTGCCATTGGAGGGATCAGCGGCTGGCAACTTGAGGGGGTTGAGTTGCGCGGTGGGTGAGTTCGTCACTGCGAGAGCTGGCGGCTCTGTGATGCTCGGGAACTTTTTCGCGATGGCTGCACGGAGCACGGAACAATTTGTCGACGTCACGTGGCTGCGCGGGCGGAGCGAGGATCATGCGGGAACCGGCGCTAGTCTCCTTTGGGGATGGCTTAACAGGGAGCTTCCGCGCGACCAACGTCGGGGCGCTGGACGTTGCATCCACTTGCCTACCTTCTCCACTTACTCTGACACGCATGTGAACGAGCTCCTGGCAGCGACGCGTCGACGGGTAAGAAAACCTGCCATTGGGGTTTCTTGTTCGCCGGATTTGTTCCTGACACATTGACAATGGTTTGAGGATCGAACAAGGAGAATCGATTTCCTTCCACTTGTCTTGCTTTCTATTCCACAATGGCTACTCCTGGCAGAGCCAAGGCCAAGGTCAAAACCACTACGGCTCAGAGCAGTGCCTTGCTCCTCGAGAAGCTGGCAGCTGTTCTTCCCAAGGGCTACCGCTTCGGCGTCTATCACCTCTCAACGCCTCCGACCAAGACAGATGCCCTCTATTCCGCACCGCCCGAGGAGCGCGACGACAAGACGTTTTGCGAGAAACACTTCCTAGCCATTTCGATCGATGCCCGTCCGAGCATCGAGTCCGATCATTCAAAGGACATCACCGCGAAGGAAAGCGGCTCCAAGCAAGTTTTTATCTTGGCCTTGGAAGTCTACATCTATACAACTGCGCACTCCAGCACCTTCTTCGTCGCCAAGGCCGACTCGACCGGCTACCTGAAGCTCCTCGACCTACCCAAGGGAACGCCCTCGCCAATCAAGGAGATTAGCAGCGCGTTCGTCACATATCTCGTTGAACAGCGCCGGCGCAAAGGCATTCAATCCGTCGTGAGCCTGTTTGCCCGTGCCCAAAACCAATACCTCTTCCCCGGTAGCGTGGACTACAGCGGAAAGCATGTTCTCGATGACAGAGGGCTCGTCAAGTGGTGGTGCAAGGTATTGGATCCTCTGCTGGAGAAGCCGCCCGTGGGAAAGGGTGAACCGTGGGGAGAGGTGAAGGGCTACCTCGTCATCCCCGGTCTTGACGACTACGAGACAAAAGCCTTTATTCCGCGCGGGCCAAAGAGCGCCGCCAACTGGGTCATGGGACATGCCCTGGAGAAGATTTCACACTACACCAAGGAGTACGACTGGGTCCCTGCCCGCTGCCTTATCCCCCGATTTCCCGACGACCCAAAGTCACGATTTCGAGATGAGCTGGACGAGGAGGCCGGCAAGTCGAAGCAGCTAGAGACGACTGGCTTATGGAAGAGTGTGAAGACTTTGGAGGCATTTTGGGAGATGATGGCCTTCAGGCAAGAGTGCTCGAGCGGCCGATTGACGGGTTTCATCTGGGTTGTGTTTGATCCGAAAACAGGGAAGAACGAGCAAGCTCGACGCGAAAGCGCCACGTCAAGCCTCCCTACGCCGCATCAGTCGTTTGATCCGTCAAACCCACCCACGGCGCCTTCTCGCCAGAAGGTTGCGCGGCCCAACACGCCAATGTCAACCCCTCGCAAGCTCTTCCCTGCCTCGCCGTCTGGCACACCTTCAAAGAAGAAGCCTGAGGAAAAGAAAAAGCAACAGAAGAAGAAGAAGAAGAAGAAGACGGGTATCGTCATGACCCGCCAGCCTCGCATCAAGAAGCAGCAGCGTAACTACCTCCTCGACAAGCCCATCTCCAGCGCGTACTACTCCTGGCCAGCAGAAGGCAGAGGTCGGAAGATCTTTGACGAGAACGGCTACAAGCGCGTCAACGAGTTGTTGCTCCATCTGGATTTCTCGAAGCCTGATCTAGCGACGGGCAGTACGCGACGATGGATCAACGAGGTTGGCATGGGTGACTCATGGGGTTTGGAGGTCATGGGCAAGAGGAAGATTTCCGCGCCGCTGTCGAACGGATCGTCAGCTGGGGAGGTAAATAATCTCTCTGGCTTAATTAAGCGTAAGCGACCCGGTGATGCGGCAGGTGATGAGTCCGCCGCCAAGGTCAATGTTCTTGGTACCGGCTTGATCCGCAAGAAGCCCAAGACTGACGAGGTGTCGATCGAGGCGAAGGCAGGCGAAGAGAAGACTGCAGTCAATGCGCTTGACGCTGGATCGGTTAGAAAGAAGCCAAAGGAAGAGAAACCTGTCGCCGAAGCTGCGGAGAAAGAAGCGGCAGTGCCTGTTGCATAAGCACCAGGGCTTCGTGATGCGCTGAGTTGATTACGGATAGCAAGGCGTTGGGAATGGTATCAGGTTTTGGGAGATTTGGCTCGGCCTCGATGCTACGGCACGGCCATTGGATGCCCTGATTTCGGGCAGACTTAGGGAATGAACAACGGGTTTAATGCAGTGTCACCCCAACATCTCACGTTCAAAAAAAAAGAACGAGACTCCCTGGCTTAAGCTTCGGTTCATGGAGAATACCCGGAACAATAAAATTTGGTAGTTGTATTTGAGCTGAGTCTATTGGTGCATGCGTGCATGACCGATTCAACAGACCTCCCATCTCGTTCTTCGGTACTGCTTATTCGTCATCATCCTTATTGTCTTCCTCGTGCTTGTCGTTGTAGTTGTCGTCACTGTCGTCGCCTTCGTCGTCGTTCGAGTGTTGCTCATCATCTTCGCCCATGTCGCCTCGTCTTCGTGCTCACATCCTTTCCCTCAACTCGCCGTTCCCGTTCCAGTCCAAGCTGACCACTACTTTTTCAAGTACTGCAGATTCACAGGCGAAATCGGCTGTCCTCCACCCAACACTGCCATGATATTCCTCATACTCAACTCCTCGAAGTTGGCATGCGTCTCGACCGTCCCACCCGCATTGTGACAAGTCAACGTGGCCTTCGACCCCGCCATCTTCAACAGCTTCGGGTGCGGCCTCGGCTCATCCGCATGCACATCCAGCGCCACGGTACTCAGCCGACCAGACTCAAGCGCGTCCGCCAGCGCCTCCTCGTCAACCAGACTCCCCCTCGCAATGTTGACGAACCTAGCGCCGGGCTTGAACCATCCCAACGACTCTCTGGTGATCACCTGTCCTCCGGCGGGGGTGCAGAGGACGACACAATCCGACTCTTGGAGAAGGGACTCGAGAGTCGGGTGGAACGTGGCGTTGTAGAGCGTCTCGGTAGCCGCGTCCTTGCGAACCACATCGAAATAACGCACCGCCATACCGAACCCCAACCCCAGACGCTGCGCGATCTGCTGGCCGATATTCCCGAAACCAACCAACCCCAAGACATGGCCTCGGAGGGTGTGCGAGGCAAGCGTCGCTCGCTCGTGGCATTCCTGGAACGTCGCAGGATCCGTCGAGGCAGATATGCACCATGGCAAATGCCTAAACGTGGAAATCACCAGCGCGACAGCAAAATCAGCCACGGCTTCCGCGGCAGCGTGACCCGAGTTGCAGTAGACAATCCCTCGCTCGCCCAACAGCTTCGTATCAGCCCAGTCGAAACCGGCCCCGGCGCTCGCGAAGACCCGGCACGACGGCGGGAGGAGCGGGACCAGCTCGGCGTCCCACTTTCCCATCTCGCCGCCGGTGCCCCAGAAAGGCCGGAAGATGGCGGAGAAGTCGCCCCACCTGCGGTCCCGGAGGGCGGCGCTCATGACGGGGCGTTGGCGTTCGGGTGTCGAGGGACGGACGATTTCGAATTGGGCGGAGAAGGCGGCGTAGGTCTCTGGGTTGTATTTGATGGGGTCGCCGATGTGGAGGACCTTGAGCTTTTTGGTGCCGTTCGGCGCTGTGGTCGGGACTGCCGAGGGGTTTGGGCGGGGGACGGTCGGGGAGTGGTGAGGCGAGGCGGAGCGAGGGGTTTGAGCTGCCGGTGTTGCTGGGGGATACGGGGTGTTGTTTGGTTCTGCCATGATTGCTGGAAAATGGCAACACGTTGCGATTTTCGCGTGATGAAGAGATGAGGGAGGGGTTCGCGAAGAAAGGTTGCCAAGCTAATATAAGATGGCAGGTAACTATAGCTCCGGATAGCTAAGCTTGCGTGTTGATGACAGCTCAGGGGAATTTTATGCGACCACGCGTTTGGACCACTTAAGGCAATTCGATAAGGCTTTCGACTGCAAATGAGTGGGTAGTTGCTTAGTATTTGAAGTGACACAGCAGCAAGGCAGCATTGGTGGAATCAGAAGCGAGGGAGTTGGTCAGAGAATGAGGCGAGATCAGACCTTTCGACAGGAGCTCTTCCGGTAATGGCCGCACAACTGTCTCTCCACTTGCCCGGGCCAGGGCGCTGGTTGGTTTGACCATTTCTTATTCTGTAGTTTGAATAAAGCTACAAACGTTCAGTGCTGCTCAATCAAGGATCGCAGTTACTGTTCCGTTTCTCCTTGGAGCCACAACTGGGCCAAGAGCTATCTGGGGAAATCCGTTGGCAGCCATGCTGCCCCTGACGATCCAACACTCTCGAGCCAGCCCGTTATGATGGTGAAAACATATTGAATTCTCCTCTGAGCGACTTATGATCGAAGACGTTTGATTTCTGAGAAAGCATTTTGTTATCCGCGGGGAATGTGGAATCCATTGCAGCATCCGGGGGTACCCCGCCATGGGGGAGTTGTGGGGTGAGAATGATGACCGTTCTAGGCTCGTCCGGTCGCACCAGCTCTTGGCCGTCTTCCGACCTTCGCTTCTAAGCCCATTCGCATACGTACGAAACATCTCTTGTGAGAACGCATGGCCTGATGGTCTCTCCATTGCCCAGGAGCCCACCTGGAAGCCCAACAACCTTGGTCATGCTACAGTGGCAGCTGGAGTCCCCCATGCAAAATTATCCATCAATAACGCTACTACTCCTACCAGTTTATACATGTACATTGCGAACTATCGATGCACAGGGAAATCGGTCTTTTCAGAAGGATGCAACACATAACACCAACCTTTCCTTGGCGGAACGGGCAAGTCGATCCCTAGGCCGGGCCTTCAGTAAGCGCCTGGCCGGCCCTCTTTCCGGACTCTTCAAACGAAACATCAAATCTCGTTCGGCCGAGCATACTGAGTGACGGTGAGACCATTGACCTGGCTTTCGCTTATATCAAACTAGGAAGTCGTTCTCAGCGACGTTTTGTACTGACTTGTTTCAGAGCCGCAATATTTCATTGAATTAGTTGGTGTGTTACTAGGGGCCTAACCAAATATCAACGCTCCGGCCACGTGAATTAGGGGTAAAGACTTCTCGTCTTCGGTCGAAAAGATTTCTTACGGATGACCCACATGATATTTTCCTCAATAGCAGAAATGTTAGTATCTCCTGTCTTTTAGCTCTATGGATAGTATCGTGATACCTTTAGCATCGCCCGTTCCTAGCGCGGCATATAACTAATATTAGCTCTAGAGCGACCTTTTTCCAGAGGTCGTTCCTCTAACCGTGGTTATAAGTAACTACGTTATAGCTACTCTTATTATAATAGAATAAGCTCTTTAGTAACTATAAATATAACCCTATAGGATATTTCTTAATAGTTATAAGCCTAGCTCTAACTAGACCCCTAACTACTATTTTAAAATAAGCCTTTATTACTAAAAGTACTTATTAAAACTTTCTCTCTCTTATTCCTTCTTTCCTCCTTATTATATATAATCCTCTATTATTATAAACCCTCTATTTCTAAATAACTTTAACTATAATATCTTCTATTACTATTATTATAATATTATACTATCTAACTATATATAAGGACTTTACTACCTAATATATTATAATCTAAGCTAAATCCTAAGCTACTAGAGTTTAGAAGTATATTAACCTAGATAACCCTAAGGGACCTTTATACCTAAGTAAGACCTTATTAGAAACTCTAACTCTTAACTTATATATTACTAAGTAAAACTAAGATATTAATACTTAGTATTTATAAGAGAAGAGCGCTTATAATTAATATATCGCTCTATTTAACTAAGAAGCTCTAGAAGAGGCTATTATTAATATTATTTCTAGGACTACTCTTAAGCTTATTACTAAGATATAGATAATAAATAAATTATAACCCCTTTAGCTTCTAGCGACTCTAGTTATAATTAATAAGAATATTATAAGTATATAGAAATAATATTTAGAGTACTTTTATTTACTTATTATATAAGAGTCTAAGCAAACCCGCGAGGACTAGGAGTTTAAATAGATTAACTATCTAATTATAGAGACTATAGCTTATAATATTATTATATTTATATATATAGAACTTCTTACTAAAGGAGATATAACCTTATATAGCCTTATTATTAATCTTAGTAATTATTATACTCTAAGTGAGGCTAGTACCCTTATTACTATTTAAAAGGAGTATATCTAAGTCCTAGAGAAAGCGAATAGGAGTATTAATCCTAACGCCTAGATTAAGGACTTTAGGGGTATTTACCTCTATACTACCTAGCTTAAGCTTCTTAAAATAAGTAGTACCCTTGCTTTAAAAACTTTTCTTTAAGTAATAGATTATTACTTTATATTTACTTAGGCTAATATAGAGATTATAGATATCTTTAAATAGGAGCGAGCGGGGATACTAATCTCTAATATAAGCTAATATACTAATATATTTTAGGACCTCTTATATAAGGATATACTCTACTTAAGGTTATAAGGATAAAGCGCTAGGGTTTTTATAACGCTAGCTAGCTATATAAATAAGGCTAACCTATTAAGTATTCCTATAACTAGTAACTTATCTAGTAGTAAATAGTACCTATATAGGTTAAGCTATTAATAGCTAAGTATTAATTATAACTACTTAGAAGCTATTTTAATTAGATATTACTAGAAGGGCCCCTATATATTAGTAATAGATATATAAGTAGCTTAGATCTATAATTAGTTAAATAGTAACTTATACTTTACTAATCTTTATAAGGAACTTACTTATAAGAGCTAGCTATATACTATACCTTATAAGGGTAAAAACTACTTAAATAATAAGGGGGGTAATAAGGGTTTATCTAAGAAATCTAATATAGCCCTAAGCTACTTTACTAATATAATAGTAATTACTTTTTATATAGCCCTCTTTAACGAGGTTAGGGATAATATAGTTAACTTAGATAAAAAGTACCTAAGTATCTTTATAACCCCCTACTTAGAACCTTATATATTATATAATTCTATAGTCCTAGATAACTATAGAGGGATATACCTTATTAATAATAAGTCCCTACTTATCCCCTCCTTAATTAAGTATTATAATAGAGAATAGGTTAATTCTAGAATAGCCTTATACTTAATTATTATAAAAGGTATATAAATTATTAAGAATACTCTTAATAGCTTAAAAGATATAAATATAGAGGACCTTATACTCTATAATATAGGATATATAGAGAACTTTTATATTAATATTATCTCTAAAGCGCTACTTTAGAAGATAGGTATTTAATACTTAGGGTATAACTATACGCTTCGCTTTAAAGCCTATAAGAATAGTATTATAATTAAGAAACTTATTAAGAAGATAAACCTTACCTTCCTTAAATATAAGCCTCGTTCTTTATACTCTATTCCTAAGTAGATCCCCTAAAGTATTAATATTATTATTAATAATATAAACTATATACTTATAATATATAAGTATACCTCTTTTATATTACTACTAGACTAGAGTAACGACGTAATGCTTTAATACCTCTAAAATAAGTATCTTAGCCCTAAGGCTCTAGAGTAACTAGTATATACTACTTAGGGAGTAAGAATTAAAGGCCTAACGCGCTTATAGTACTAATACTATATAGTTACGCGCGCTAAATAGGTAATTCTAAGATAAATATTAGAAGATAAAGTAATACGCCCTTATTTTAGGATCGCATAGGATCTTTTAAACTACCCTAAAGGCTTTAACTAGAACTAGTAGCTTCTTATTATTAAGGATAAATATACTAGTTAGCTCTTTATATTTCTATATATTAATAAGACCTCTAGTAGTATTATACTTACTCTATATACTTTTAAGTAATAGGTATCTTAATAGAAGGGACTTTCTATTTATAAATTTAGATAAGACGTCGAGAGGCTAGTAATTTTACTTCTAAGCTATATAAGATATAAGGATTAGACCTATATAAAAGGAATAGAGGTTAGAATAACCCCTCTATATATAAAGGAACTAAATAGTAGAGGGGAATAGGCTAGTTAGGAAGTAATAACCTAAATAATTAAGATACTTACTATAGCTAGCTTACTTATAAAACTATAGGCTAAGATAGTACTAGTAGTAATAACGCTTTATAATATAAGCCTACTTAAGCGCTATAACTAGTATTCGCTACTATAGATTAAAGAGGAGTAGTTCTATTAATACTTTTGCTAGTAGTAACCTAATAATAGAGCGACCCTAACTTATAACCTTCGCCCTTACTAGGGATATATATATACCTATAGCTACTATATATACCCCCTTAAGAGGGAACGAGAGAGAGGAATTAATAAGAGAGACTTTAAGGTAGTGCTATGGGGATATATTAGATACCTAGTAGGATATATTCTAAATACCTATAACCTATATAAGGTCTGGATCCTTATATTATAAATAGTTATTATTATATAGAACGTAATATTTAATAAATAGACTTTCTATATAAAGGATAAGATAAAAGAGGCTATCCTAGAAAATATTATCTATAAGATAGTAGAAGAGATTAAAAACCTTATATTATAAATTAACTTTAAACTTTAGATCCTAGGCGTTATAAATAAATATAAAGCTATATTAATACTTATAACTAAATAGTTACTTATATAAACCCTCGTTCTTATAACTAAGTCTTTAAATAGAAGAATCCTAAAACTTCTAAAGGGATAGGTAAGTTAGAAGGGGGGGTAGCTATTATCCCCTAATCCTATACTAGAGCTAGATAAAAGCCTAGCTCTAATAGATAGAGTAATAAGTATAGTATATATACTAGAAATAAACTATATATATAAAACTATTAGGGAAGTTAATTCTAAAGGGGAATAGATTAAGGACTATATTATAATTAAATTACTCCCTGCTTTATAATATATTTCTAAAGTAGGTAAGAGTAATAAAAATAAACCTCTAGATAGTAAGCCCTTAAATCTACTAGTATAGCTATATTAGGATAGAGAGGAGAGGGCTAATACTAAATAGAGGTCTAACTAGGTATATAACTAGGAGGGCTATAGCTAAACTTATTAAAGCTAATAACTATATAATCTACTACCTAGTAACCTATAACTAGGAATAGTAAAAAGCAAATCCCGCTCTAGTTACTAGTTTTTACTCTAATACTATATAGAGCAGGAGTAGGTATCTAGCTTCTTTAAGACTTTTATACCTAATTAGTAGAAGGCCTTTTTAGAAGCTAATATAGGGTATTATACGCTCTATAGCTATATTTATACCGCTATGTATAGTATAAAACCTACTTATATAACTATAATAATCTATAAACGTCTTACTACTAATACCCTTACTAAGCTACCTTGCTTATAGAAGGAACTTTTAAACCTCCTATAAGCGCTCTAAACTCGCTTTAAAGAAGTAGCTAAGGTTAAGATAGGTAAATTATAATAAATAGATATATAGCGTATTATTAATTAAGAGATAATAATAAAGAGACTAATCCCTTTAAAGTAGGTATTTACTTATAAATTTAATAAGGATAATATCCTTAACTAGTATAAAGTAAGGATCTACGTTTAAGGCGATTAATAAGAGAAGTCGCCCCTCGAATAGACTTATATAGTAACCCTCGCTACTTATACCTTTAGGGTAGTAATAGTAATTCTTATATAATTCGACCTCGAAGTTAAATAATTTAATATTATTAATACGTTCCTAAACGCCTCCCGGGACCTAAATAAAGAACTAATTATTTATAAGTTACTAGATAGCTTTAAGTAGCCTAGAAAGTATATTAAACTACGCTACGCGCTCTATAGGCTAAGGGACGCGCTACTATTCTAGTATAAGGAGGTCTCCTTAACCCTTTAGTACCTAGGCCTTATACCTATAAATAAAGACCTATATCTCTTCTAATTAACTAAGAAGAGGGTCCTTATTATCTTCTATATAAATAACTTCCTTATTCTAATTTATAAGAACTATAAAGAAGTAATATAAAGGGTAATTACTAGCCTAAAAGAAGTATATAAGTTAAAAGAATAAGGCCTAGTTAAATACTATCTTAGAATTAGGGTTATTTATAACTAAGCTATATAAAAGATATACTTTTTTTATAACTAATATATCAAGCGGGTTATAAAAAAGTTCGATTTACTTAACTTAAGAGCGCTAGTAACCCCCCTTTTAAACCTATTACTCCTAAAGAGTAAAATAGTAATAATACTATTAGAGGTAAAGAGTTTCTAAGAGAAGATTAGCTCTATACTCTATATTACTATTATAATCTAACCTAACGCTGCTTTTATATATTCTCTACTCTTAAGATTCCTAATAAATCCTACTCCTTATTACTATATTACTACTAACTAGGTTATATAGTACTTATATTATACTTATTACCTTATAATACGCTTTAGTAACTCAGGGGGTAGATAGGTACTACTAATTATAAGTAATACTTCGTTTATAGATAATAAAGAGATATAGAGGTTATCTTAAGGGTATATAATCTCGCTCTTTAGAGGACCGATCTAGTAAAAAGCTACTTAATAAGCTATAATTATAATATTAATAATAGAAGCAGAGCTTCTAAGCCTCGAATATATTACTAAGGAAATAGTCGCTCTTTAGAAGCTATTTAGGGATATTACTTTTAAACTTAGTAATATCTAGAAGATTTATTATAATAACTAATAGATAATTCGTCTTATAGTAAGTAAAAAGGAATAGATCTTAACTAAGCTATAGCATATTAATATTTAGAATATATAGCTATAATAAGAATATACTAGGAGATTATTTAGCATAGTATATATATTAATAAATAATATACTAGCTAATAGTCTTATAAAGGTTCTAAACTATAAGAAATTTAAATATTTCTATTCGCTCCTTAATCTAAAAGATATATAGAGAATAATTATAATAAATAAGGGACGCTCTAAATAAGTATAGGAGGGCTAGTAGCGCTTAACTTTTAAATTAATCTATAGCTTACTAGCTAGGGAGTTTAAAGTTACTCTTATAAGAGTAAAAGAATATAATCTACCCTAAAGGGCTACCTTAAAATACTAATTTTCTACCACCTAACCTTAGAGGATTTACTTATACTAATCTATTAGGATATTATATTAGGGTAGTAATACCTCTAATAAATATATACTAATAAGATTATTAACTACGTAGCGTACTATAGTAGCTAGATTACTAGTAGGTAGATAAGGTATAGGTATACCTATACTAACCGCTAGAGTTCTAAATAGAACTAGGGCGGGAGATAGAGTAATAATACTATATATACTAGAACTACCTATTACTTTAGGAGCCTTACCTAAACCCTTATTATTACTACCCTTCTTTACTATTATAATCTCCTCCTTCTAGGTAGTAATAGCCTCGTAGAGCGTAGCTCTCTAATAAGTAAGGGTCTATAGGTTATATTAGAAGTTAGTTATAGAAACGAAGCATATATAGAACCTTACCTTTCTAACTACTAGGTTATCTAAAGTCTTAGCTTTAGTATATTAGTAGGTTATAATAGTAATAGGGGCGCTTATTTATTAATAAGGTACCTTACCCTTATAATAGTAGTTATACTTACCCGCTATACTAAGTAAATACCTTCTATTTAATAAGCTTAAGAGCTTATTTAAAATATACTAAAAGTAGTACTTATTAAATAGGAGTACTTACTCTATTTCTATACCTCTACTAGGGGAAGGAGGGCTAGGAGGGGGCTTTAAATTACCCTTACTAATACCCTCCTCCTTATTTATCTCCTTAGGGATTATAATAATAATAAGATTAGTAATATTCTTAAGTATAGTTATAGTAATAAATAAATTATAACTTACTAAGAGCTATCCTCTTAGATTACCTAGGAGAGTAACCCTAGGGCTTCTTAAGCTATAAACCCTTATCCTTAGAGCTACTTTCTATAGGTTACCTCTATTTCCTTCTACTCGCTATATAATATATTAGTATATTATATATTAATAATAAGAAGGAATAATATATATATAACCTTAGTATTACTCTCTAGGGGAGGAGGGTATACCCCTCTACCCCTAGCTTTATTCTTATTTTTAGTAGCGTGCGCCTTCTTAAGGGCTATAGCCTAACTAGTCTTCTTTTTAGGAGGTATTTATAAATATATAAGTATATTATAATAGCTTTAAGATTATTATATAAATAGTTATATACGCGCGCGCGCGATAAGGTTATTATTAGAACTAAAGCTAGCTATACGTATAGTTATTATATTATATATAGGGGAGAGTTAAGAAGGTAAGGGGGTAGCTAGGTTATTTTATTTAGAATTAATATAATAGTAGCTACTCTGCCTAAGCTAATAAGAGATAACGGATTCTACTACTATTAGTAAGAGTTAGGAAATAAAGGGTATTATAATAATAATAGTAATAGTTATAAAAGTAGAAAACTATAACTATTTATACTTCGCCTATACTTAATATAAATAATTTTACTTTATTATCTCTTTTATAAATAGGCTTATTAATAGGTTATTTATAGATATATTACTTTATATTTAGGTATTTTAGGGGATATTATATAGTTAGGTGCTTTTCTAGCTACTACTACGTCTAGGGGGGTATATTATAATACCTTTAGTATTACTCGTTCCTAGCGTAGTATATAACTAACGTTAGCTCTAGAGCGACCTTTTTCTAGAGGTCGTTCCTCTAACTATAGTTATAAGCGACCACGTTATAGCTACTCTCGTTATAATAGAATAGGCTCTTTAGTAATTATAAATATGGCCCTATAGGACGTTTCTCAACAGATACCATTTCACTGAAATCATGGAACGTGAAATATGTTGGCGTTCAGCCAAGTCCGGCTTTGGTCGACAGATTTTCCGCTGGCTCGGCTCGCCCTAACGTCTTGTGAAATTATTATCATACCTCTCACCAATGAAATGCGCCATTACACGAAAGGCTTTTATGTCTTTTCACTTCTCAGTACAGCGCATCCAGATGGCAGGGTCCGGCGACCCTTCCAATCAATAACAATATTCCACCGCATGCACAGTAAGTTATGCCAGTGAGCAGGTCTCCCCTTTCGTCCTCCGAGTCCGTTCGGGTAGAATCATGATCGAATTGGCAGACTCCAGACGTTTAAGCATTCCAACATACGCTGAGAGATGTGGGATGAAGCACTACACCTGCAGATTATGGTGGTAGACTTTGTCGACTACCCAAAACAGAACAGCTCGCGTTTGATTGATTCTACTGAATTGAAATAAATAGCCTCGCCCGATGACAACCTTCACTAATTCACCTAACCAACGAGATTCTAGCCTGAGAACTACAGCAGTAGATAGAAATTACCCGCAGAGCAGCCCTGCTGTGTTTAAGCTTCTGGTTCAAATTAGGCCGGCATTGTGGCCCTGGATGCTTTTCTTTATCATAAGCGACGTTATGTATGATTATGCTGCTCTGAATGTACCGACTCGATGACGCTGGAATAGTTTACCGGATCACGATCATCTAAGTCGGTTTCTCCCTCTTTTACCAGCCGCTCGTTTTCCTGTTCTGGACAGTGCCATCTTTCTTTTTCTACTCTCCGTTGCATTTTCTCCTTTCGGCTACTGCTGTCAGGCGCTTACGGCTAATTCAGACTTATCAAAATGCAGGGTTAAGCCGCTCTTTTAATTCTAGGCACCTAGGGTTTGGCATCCGCGTTCTCTCTCGCCGAAGACGCGTTCCCATTCGATGAGGGGTTCAAGACGTGTGGCGAATAGGATGAGCCGCAAAGGTGGAACCACAATTGCGATAGTGCAATTGCGGCTTATATACGCATCACGACACACCCCCTCAGTTTCGCCCTAATGAGCGCGGAACTACAACACTTTCAACCTTCTAATTAGGTATATCTCGCCAAAGTCTAGGTAGTTAAGCCGCTAGGATTCGAACCCATAACGCTAAGGTAGGGTAGGAATTACATAAGCCTAAAAGACGTACTTAAACTATTCTAGCATATAGTTAGGGTAGTATAGAGCTAGGCTTATAACTATTAGGAAACGTCCTATAGGGCCATATTTATAGTTACTAAAGAGCTTATTCTATTATAACGAGAGTAGCTATAACGTAGTTACTTATAACTATAGTTAGAGGAACGACCCCGAGAAAAAGGTCGCTCTAGAGCTAATATTAGTTATATAATATACTAGGAATAAGTAATACTAAAGGTATTATAATATACCCCCCTAGATATAGTAGTAAATAGAAAAGGGCCTAATTATATAATATCCCTTAAAATACTTAGATATAAAGTAATATATCTATAAATAACTTATTAATAAGCCTATTTATAAAAGAGATAATAAAGTAAAGTCGTTTATATTAGGTATAGGCGAAGTATAAATAGTTATAGTTTTCTACTTTTATAACTATTACTATTATTATTATAATACCCTTTATTTACGAACTCTTACTAATAGTAATAAAATCTATTATCTCTTATTAGCTTAGGTAGGGTAGCTACTATTATATTAATTCTAAATAAAATAACCTAGCTACCCTCTTACTTTCTTAACTCTTCCCTATATATAATATAATAACTATATATATACC